>FXXK01002846.1:5932-21065 GCA_900184695.1 Betula pendula
TACACTTCAAACATACATTAGATACATCAAATATATGTTAGATATATCAAAAATCAGCAAGATAGATTAACAAAATAGGTTAGCATCAAAAACCTACAAAATACCCTATAGAGGCCGAATGAGTGTAGGATGAGTTCTTGGTGTTTTCTCATGATTCCAAAGCTCAAAGATTAATGGAAACATGATACAAAATAGTTTTAGAACCCTCCTAAGTGATCATGCATAGCCCATGCAAGCAGGTTGTGAAAAACTACAAAAATTCCCCAACACCTCTCTATTGAGCCGGTTTTGAAGCTAGTTGAGGAGGATGAAGCTTTCTTACCTCAAATGGACTCCAAAACTGCTTCTAAAGATTGGGTTAGCTTCTGGACACCTCAAGCAAGGTTGGGTATAAGTTCTGAATAGATTGGAGGAGATTTGCACAAAAATCCCCCTAGAGCCGTGAGAGTGGGCGTGTGAGGTGAATGGAGGGACTTTTCTGTTTTGGGTGCAAGGGCTGAGTGATTTCAGTGCTAGGCTCTCCTATCCTATTTATAGGTGAAGCCAAGGCTTCTAGAGACCTATCCCTCATGCTAGATCAGTCCATTCTTTCATGGAAAGCAAACTTTCCATGCAAGCCATCCAAAGTCTTCACCAAGTCAAGCTCACTTTTAGACTTTTTGTTCTTTCTTTCCAGCAGCTCATCCCACTGCTAAGTCTCATCACCCTAAGCTCCCAAATCAGTGAAGAGCCGGCCCTGCCTAGGAAATTTAGCAATTTTAAGCTAAATTCGACAGTTGGAGGTTTTAAGGCTCAGGTTTTAGGCCAAAAGTCAACTGTCTTGGAATTGAATTCTGATTTCACCAAACCGAGATAAAAACCATTTATATACTAAATAGAGTCTATTTATGATATAAAATCAAAATGGTGAAACTCCATTTTAGAAATAAGGCCCAAGTCAAAAGTGCTACGAAAGCAATGAATAGTCATCTTTATGCCTAAAAGGTCAACGGATTGATTTTTTTTTGAAAATCTACTATATCGTAAAGGGAACAACTGGCAAAACGGGTTGGCGAGTCGGGTTCGGGTCAACCCGCTTGACAGTCAACCGTTTAGTAAAACACGAACACGACCGTTTAATAAACGGTCGACACGACACGACCGCGCTAATAAACGGTTAAACACACACGATTCGTCAACCGTTTAGTGACGGGGTCTGCCTTCCGTGTCGGGTTTACCCGACCCGCAAATCAGCCATACCCACAGTTACCACTGTCACGCAGACAGCCTAGACCACCACACACACGACTCACACGACACACCCACGGATACACCACCCACTGGCACGCCACACAAACGGACAGACCCACAGGCCCACACGCCACAGTCCCACAGACTCCCACAAAGATTCAAGAGAGATCAGGCTGAAAGAGAGAGATACCTCCGGGGATACCGCCGAGAACGCGCGGACGGAGGGAGGGGAATCGAGCGCTTGCGGCCGTGTGACCCGTGACGGTGTGAGAGAGAGGGAGATCCGACGGCAGATGGAGGATCGGGACTCAGGAGATCATGGAAGCCGAGACCCGAGAATGGCATGGAGGATCGGAGCCGGAGGTGCCGCTGGAGCCTGGAGGACGGTAGGGGTTCCGCCGATAGGTGCGAGGGGTTGGAGTCCTTGGGGAGTCGGGGACGATTGATGACGGCGGCGTCACGGCGAAGACGAGAGAGAGGGAGAGGGGACACCGCCGGCGCTGGGGAAGATGGACGGAACAATGAAGAAAGAGAAGGGAGATTGAGAGAGTGATGAGAGCTGAGATCGAGTTGAATGTAGTCTGATAAGTGAGAAATGAGAAATAGAATCTGATTCGTGAAATAGATATTAGTATATTACAAAACAGTGAAACCAAAGTACCAACCGGTGCGTTTGGTTTCACCCTCTTTTTTTTAACGGGTTACCGGGTCACCCGGCGGGTTGACCGTCTGACCCGGTAACTTACCGGGTCATAAACGGGTCAACCCGTTGACCGTACCCGTTAACGCAAACCAAACCCGAAAAATTCGTGGTCGGGTTCCGGCGGGTCGTGTCAAAATTGCCACCCTAGTTTCGATGCAAGCATAACGGGCTTCAGTTTGAGTAAAACTAAGTTTGTTTGACCCAGTTTTTGATACTTACAAGATTGGTCGTTAGAAAACGATCATTTTCTAAAGAGAGTTTTAAGAGTTTTAACCAAAAATCTCTTAAACTTCATGAACGCCTCAAAAATCATTACTATAGCTAAATGATAATGTTTCCTCAACATATATTATTTAGTTTAATAATATGTTTAAGAGATTAGAATTCCTCGAGTGTCACATACACTCTCATTATAAAAGAATGAGAGCCTACAATAAAAGACTTGTCATTTATAAAAGACAGAGATAGCAACTACCATCCACAATAAAAGAATACCAAAATAACACAACAAAACATAACCATAATCATAGATAATCATAAGTCTGATGTCTCCAAAATAAGGTCAAAAGACCAATCATCGAAATAACATAAAAATTACATCTTAAAGTACTAACATATTATCCAAAATGAACAAAACTAATTAGGCTCTAGCTCGAGATACATCTCGTAAATCATGTCGATCATATCGCTGCAGCAACCTCCACCACCGAACCAAATATGAGTAAGCCAAACTGGTTCCAGGTGATCAAAGATCCCCCGGAAGACATCCTCCAACCTCACCTCGTGCATCCCATACACAACCATTCTGGATATAAGCTAACAATTCATGTAAGAGTATAGATGGAAAAGATACAAGAGTAAACGTCCATGACTTAGGGAGTAATAATGCACATGTTATACACATTATCATTTGTGAACTCAGTTGATAAACACAAGCATGTCATTCTAAGTTTATAACATGTCATGATGCAATATATTTATAGTACATGATATAATCAGGAACATGTGATATATTAACAATATGATCTATTTGAGATATTATCTCGGCTCAATAGGGTTAGCGCGTCCAAAAGGACATCTAGTACAACTCCCGGTGCCCCAGTCATTACACAACTACCGTCTTACACTAGCAGTTCGACCAAGTTCAATCTTGGGTGGCCCACACTGACTAGCTAAGCCATAACTGAGGACCCACTCAATGAATGGTGTGCTGTTACAAACTAAACCATTGGATCCAAGGCCCTCTCAATAACATAAACTCTTTTTGACCATAGAATTAACCCGTAATAATAGTAAGCCCATGGCCATTATTCTGTTGCGAGACGATGCAACCATGTCATACGATATATATTAATCTTGGTGTCTTTTATATGCATGTTCTTCAAAACTCATCATTTTATTATCTTTCTTAATTACAATCATTTTCACAAATGGAGTTCACATTTGAGAGAAATAAGCATTTCATAAGAGTTGAAAACATGGATATTTTATACATCAAAGTAGTCATACTATGCATAAAAGTATAACAATAACAAGTATCCATGTGAGTTTTTTACTCACTTGAGTCGTTTGGTTCCGTTAAATACTTTTCCACTAGGTCTCCAACTTCTGAATTTAAGAAATAACCTTTCCATTAGTCTTATGTCTTGCACTAAACAAGCCTTAGGCTTCTAATAACCCAAAAGGTTATTTTGTCCTAGCATTAAACGTTTGACCAGGAGGGTCAAACGTTCCATACCCATACATCAAACATTTGATATGGAACATTGAACATTTGATGAAGAACATCGAACGTTTGATGACGCCTAGAAACTCATTTTGGACCACATCTTGGTCCCTTTAGTTTCTAACTCCTCTTAAGGTCTCCAAAATGTCTAACTAGAGAAAATAAAGAACCTCAAACTACAAGAACACAGGATTTGAGGTACCAAACCTCTAAACCACTTCAAGGCACCAAAAATTACATAAATCAACTACTACTCCATAATGATCAATCCTAAACTACACAACATATAAAACTAAGACATAACAACTCTAGACAACAAAACAACTAGTAAAAACAACAAGGAAACGAATCAAGGAATGATGAATACCTCTTCAAGCCAAATCACATCCAATCTCCTCTAAACACTCTCCCTTACACACACACAAGTCTCTAGTGAATCCAAACATAGTGTGAATAGTGCAGAGGGGGGTTAGGGTTGGTGTTTATAGAGCTGGGACGTCAGTCTATGAACTGATGGATTTTTGGACGTATTGAACGTTAGATGTATGACATCGAACTTTTGATGCACTATTATCCAACGGTTCTAGAGTTTCCACCGAACGTTTGATTAAAGCATTGAACGTTTGATAAAAGCACATCAAACGTTTCATAAAAACATTGAACGTTTGATATTGTTTGACATGTACATTGATCGAAAGTTTTCACGTGATCAATATATCGGGACATGTATCAAACGTTTGATTTTCAACATCGAATGTTCCATGAGCATATTGATAAATGCTTAATGTTACACATTCAAGCCCTTTAATTTACATATATTAATCTCTTAGTTTGTTATAGTTTGATGTTTTGTGTTTTTCTTGCATTTTGTAGGTTTTGGAAGAAAAACACTCATTTCAGGCAACATCCGAGCTTAGAAGATTAATAGGTGAAAAACTGAAGCAGGGGGTGCCCTTGCGATCGAGCGCTAGAACCTAAGATTGAGCGCCTATGGGGATCGATTCCCATTTCTGGGGATCGATCGCCATCGTTTTCTGCAGAACATTGAAGTCAGCGAACCTTTTTTTGGAAAATGGAAATCCGACTCCAACTCAATTTTGAACTTCCTAGGCTGCATGAAATCATCTAGGGTTGTCCTTAAATTCTATAAATACTCCCCTAAGTCCTCCAAAACAAATATACAAGCTTGAGGAGAAGAATCAAAGGCTTCAAAGAAGGGTTTTTCTTAGTTTTTCTTTGTTATTTTCTTATGAGGATGATTTTCATCCGAATTATGTGTAGCTAATACTTTAGTTAGGGCTCGATTGAAGCCATAATCATGTCTTTTTAAGGTTTCAATTTGTCTTGCTGCTTGTCTTAATGCTTAACTTGATTATTTCTGGTTTTATTGAATTCCTCATATGTTTATGCTTGATCATCGTATGCATATGGTATGGATCTGTTATTTAGGTTAATTTGAATGACCGAGTCCTGGGCCTAATAGAGTAACAAAAGAATCTTATCACAGGTTCTTAGGATAATCAACATGAAAGACCGAAATATATACTATGTTCTAGGTCTTAGTGTGTTTTTCGATCTTCATAGATTTATGCTTTTTTGAGGTATACACCCATGCTAAATCCCTCAAGAAAGAAAAAAGTTAGAATATACACCCATGTCTAATCTCGTTGTTTAAGGAGATCAATAGCATTTGGAGTATACACCCATGTCCTTAGGTTGACAAATATTAAATATCTTGATATGATTGTAGTATTGTGCATATTGTTTACTTTATTTAAGTATGGTTAGTGGTGGATATCGAAGCCTTACCCTTTTATCTTATTATTTCAATTCTATCTTTTACCTCGTCTCATTCAAAATATCTTTTTAAGGAATTTCTTTTAAAGCATAATTTACACCAATCCTCGTGGGAATGATCTCGTGCTTGCATACTATACTATCGTTTTGATCTTGTGCACTTGCGAGTAAAACGTGCATTTATTCACCTATTTATTTAGGTAGATATTTGTACAACAAGTTTTTGGCGCCGTTGTCAGGGATTGCGTTAAAATTGTGTTTAGAAGTTTTTCCTTTTATTTTATTTATTTTTACTTACATTCAAAAACAAAAATTATTCTCATCTGTTCTGGTTTCAGTTTCTGCAGAATTCAGTTTCTGTTTGTAACAGGGGGATCAAGCACTACAGAAGGGGGAATAATCCACAAGTGCAATTGAGCGCCACCTTCATTATGCTCGAGCGCCTTCCTTTAGACAGAAGGTGATCGAGTGCCCAAACCCTGCGATTGATCGTAGCTCTTCCAGACAGCAACACTGAAGCTGCTATCCACTGTAGAATTTAACTTTTTCACATGCAAGGTCATCAATCTTAGAATTTAGAAGTTATTTCATACAATCCAGAGATCAAACGTACTATTTGCCAACCTCAAGAGCAAAGAGGCAACTCCGAAACAAAAGAAGAATTCAAGGTTGAGAAAAAGATGGCAGAAGCACGTGAAGAGAATCAGCCCAAGCGAAAGCTGATGAAGAGTTCCTTCAATCTACAGAATCTAAATTAATCGTGGTGTATTGCTTTCCAGCCGAATGTACAGAGCAATTTTAATTTATCTCCTCACTTGCTCAATATGGTTCTACACTATAGAGGCACACCTACGGAGGATCCTTATCTACACATTCAGGACTTCTTTGACCTGTGCAAAACGCAAAACATCCATGGCTTAAATGTTATACCCGAGATGTGATTAGAAGAATTTACAAACTTAATTATGTAAATGACTAAGTGGAATTGATAACCATGAGTAAGAAAGTAATTAAATAGTAAGAAGAATTGACAAACACACAGAAAAAGTGTCAAGAAGGTTAATCCACGCAAATCTGTAATTTCAGATTGACCCTACTGGATTAAAACAATCATAAATTTTTACTCCGAACTCCAATTGAGGCAAACTTTGTGGCATTGGAAAGCTAACTCAAAATTATAAAACTTTGTAGTTTATGAAATTTTCCAATTCCATCGTTTTGGAGGTCAAATCATCCTGGCAATAGGTTTCATCTGCATCTCCTCTACAACTATGTCCGGACGAGATCAGATAGAATGTCTCATCCACAGCCGTCTGCAGTTGTGTCCAGACGAACCATGCTACTTATCACATAGTAGGTTCCGTCCGCAGCAAGATCTGGACGGCGGTGAACTGTAGTGCGATATAAATAGCTAAAAATGCGATTTTTCAGTTCAGTTCTCATTTTTTTTTTTCACTTGGAACGACCAAAAGCTCCCTTCTCTCTCATGGGCCTTTGTCTAAACTCAAAGATTAGGATCTTTTGAGTGTTCCATTGTAAAATCTAACACCGGCAAAGTGTTCATCGGTGTTAGATCATCATTCTATCCGATCGTTTGAGGTAAATTCTCAAATTGGAGTTTATTATCTTTTGATTAAGTTATATAGCTTGCATTTTGCTTAATCATGTTGTATTGTCTTATGATTTGGTATATTTGTGAAGTTTAAACGTTGGATCAAAGTTTCATCGATCGGGCTTCGTATCTTTGTTGTGAGTATTAAGTTAGTTTTGTGATTTTAGTTAAGTTTTATTATGTAGCATGTTAATCCCTAGTAAATTGTCATGGATTAACTCTAGTAGCTTATGGAATTATGTTATGAGTTCCATTAAGCCTTGGATATTATGGGTTAAGTGCTTATGAGGTTATAAGCACTTGTTGATTAAGTTTTGAGTTATAGATTGTGTTTAAGATTTGCATGCAATGTGATATTGCAGCTTCTTGTGGTTTAGAGGTTGTGTTGGTGTTCAATTTGCATCAAAGGATTGAGGTGAGTAATCTTTACTCATTGATGACAAATTACTTTTTATGTTTTCGAATGATTTTATAAATGATTTTAGATGTTTTAAAAATGCTAAACAAGTTGAAAAAGAATAGAATTTTAATGCCTTTAAAGATTGTTTGAAGCTATGGAAAGGTCGAGCCATTCATATGTTGTTTGAAAATAATTTATTATTACTTGATACTTTCAATGTTTTATGAAATATTTGATGAGATATGATTAATATTGTTGTTGTGATTTTGAAAGTGTTAAGATATGAAAGAAATACTATGATTATTAATTACTTTGTTGCTTTGAGATTTTAAGCTTATGATGAATGAAAATTGATTTAATTTCAATTCTTGAGACATAATTGTTGAGATTTGTAAGTGCATTGACATGAGCATGTGCATTGATGCATGAGCATGAACATGAGCTAATACTTAAGAGATAAAGAAGAGGGCTGGGCCTATAAGATGAAAGTTAAAGAAGAGGGTTGGGCCCATTATGATGAAAGTAAAGAAAGTTATGAAAGGTGCTAGGGTTGGGCCCATTACGCACAAGTGCTAGGGCTGGGCTCGTTATGCATGAGGCTAGGGAGTTGTCCCTGAGGCCGGTGTGTGTAGTTTGCTTGGGCTGAGTTCGTTTAAGCATGTTGTACATATTACGTAAGTAAAGAAAAGTGGAAGATTAAAGTATCATTGCATTGTTATTGATGATTTATGTGTATTGGTTTAAGATGTATTTCATACTAAATGTATTGGTATGTATAATGATAGTCGCGCGAGCGCTACCGATTTTAAAATTTATAATTAACCGCCCGCGATAGATCGTACCCTTGCAGGATAGTTCTAAAAGAGGGTATCGTCCGCAGGGACTGTGATGGTTGTTTGTCAAGCTTTCGATATTTTCTCTAACTCAACTCATGAAAAGAAAGAAGTTTTTGGTTTTTAAATTTAACCAACATACATGTAAATGACTTAAACATAAATGACATAAATGTAAATGATGTAAGTGTAAATGACATTAAGTGTAAATGGCATAAATGTAAATGACATGTAAAATAAAGATAAAGGTAAAACGCAGATTGTATCTAACTTGGGATTTTTAATAAAAGCATAATACGAGCGTGTAAAGGTTGTCAATCCTTACAACGATCTCAACATGAAAATACTATCAAAAGAAAATAATAAGGCATTATAGTTTTCGCACTAGTCAATCACCTAACATCCTACATGTAATATAACTCNTTTTTAAATTTAACCAACATACATGTAAATGACTTAAACATAAATGACATAAATGTAAATGATGTAAGTGTAAATGACATTAAGTGTAAATGGCATAAATGTAAATGACATGTAAAATAAAGATAAAGGTAAAACGCAGATTGTATCTAACTTGGGATTTTTAATAAAAGCATAATACGAGCGTGTAAAGGTTGTCAATCCTTACAACGATCTCAACATGAAAATACTATCAAAAGAAAATAATAAGGCATTATAGTTTCGCACTAGTCAATCACCTAACATCCTACATGTAATATAACTCGTGTTCCCTAGCATGCGATATAAGTTCTCTCAATAGCCTACACAATTTCATGACATAAGCATAAAGTATTATAGGTTTCCACTCCACTTTCCACCTATTCTAAGTTATTCTAAGTGTGGATTGAGTTGTAGTGATATGAACCCGCAGGAAGAGAAATCCGTTGAACCCACAATCAATTTGAAAACTCACCCAAGAAAGCCAAACTCAAGTCTATGGATGGAGAATTTAGACCCGTTGAAAACACGTTTCAAGAACCTATATTATATTAAAATCTAGACCCGTTGAAATCCCGTTTTAAGAACCCAAATTACGAGAAAGAACGCCACAAAGGTTATGATTTACCTTTGATAAGTTCAAAAGTTCAATCAAGAACAAGAGGAGTAAACTCAACTCACAATTAAAATTCAAAATAATGTCTGTCTGCTTTAGTGGTGGCTATGAGATGTTTAAATACTCCCTACAAAATAACCCTAGGCCAAAATAAGGCCCCTTTCCCAAAATACCCTAAAGTGGAACAATTAAAGTTCTTTTGAAACCCTAATTAATAAAACATAAGAAATATATGGGCCAAACATCCTCAAGCCCATTTATTCTAAACTAATAAAATAAAGCCTTTAATAACAATAGGCCATATTTTTAAGTCAAGTCTTCCACAGCTTGGATCAAGTGGATCAAGACTAGTTCTCTTTCTTTCAAACCCATCTTGAGTGTTGGGCTCTTGCTAGCTTCATCCCAAGTGGATTGCACTAATCCTTGCATTGCTTCCCTGATCTTCTTGGCTCTTGGTCTTGTAATTGGCCCATTTGGAATTTGCAAAGGATCTTTAAAAGTAGGCCCACCTTGGTTCCCATCATTCCCCCTCTCCTCAAAAGGATTCGACCTCGAATCTTCACCTACATCAAAGGGAGAAAGATCATAAACATTGAAGGTAGCAGAAACATTATACTCACCTGGAAGATCCACTTTATATGCATTGTCATTAATTTTCTCAAGAATTTGGAAAGGTCCATCTCCTCGCGGATGCAACTTAGTCTTCCTATGGGCTGGAAATCTTTCTTTGCGCATATGAACCCAAACCCAATCTCCTGGTTCAAAGATGACACGCCTTCGCCCTTTATTGGCTTGGGAAGCGACCCTGTCATTCTTGTGGGCAATTTGAAGCCGTACCCTCTCATGAAGTGACTTCACCAACTCCGCCTTCTTTTGGCCATCCAAGCTACTCCTACCATTAACAGGTAAAGGCATAAAATCTAACGGAGTAAGTGGATTAAATCCATAAACAATTTCAAAAGGAGAATATGAAGTAGTAGTATGCATGGTCCTATTATATGCAAACTCTATAAATGGCAAACAATCCTCCCAAGTTTTTAAATTCTTATGAACAACAGTGCGTAAAAGCTGAGTTAAAGTTCTATTAACCACTTCAGTCTGACCATCAGTCTGCGGATGACAAGTAGTGGAAAATAAGAGCTTAGTACCCAATTTCCCCCACAACACCTTCCAAAAGTAGCTAAGGAATTTAACGTCCCTATCAGAAACAATACTCCTGGGCACACCATGGAGTCCCACTATCTCCCTGAAAAATAAGTCAGCTATGTTTGTGGCATCATCTGTTCTATGGCATGGAATGAAATGTGCCATCTTACTAAATCTATCCACAACCACAAAAATTAGAATCGCTACCCCTTTTTCGTCCTAGGCAACCCCAAAACAAAGTCCATAGATATGTCGACCCATGGCTCACTAGGGACGGGTAAGGGTGTATACAACCCATGTGGCAAAACTTTAGATTTGGCTTTTCTACATGTAATGCACCTGCTACAAATGCGATTGACATCTCGCTTCATCTTAGGCCAAAAGAAATGCTCATGCAAAATATCTAAGGTTTTCTTGACACCAAAGTGCCCCATTAATCCCCCACCATGTGCCTCACGCACCAATAACTCACGCATAGAACAACTTGGCACACAAAGTTTGCTTTCTTTAAACAAGTAACCATCATGCTTGTAAAACTTACCAAATGCCGCCTTATCACATGCCATGTACACATTAGAAAAGTCAGCGTCATTGGCATACAGGTCTTTCACATATTCAAACCCAAGCATTTTAGCACTCATAGAAGTACGAAGTACATACCCCTGGGATAAAGCATCAGCAACAATGTTCTCCTTACCTTGCTTGTAACGGATGACATATGGAAATGTCTCCATGTATTCCATCCAACGAGCATGCCTTTTATTCAACTTACCTTGACCCTTGAGATGCTTCAATGATTCATGATCGGTGTGGATCACAAATTCCCTAGTCCATAGGTAGTGCTGCCAAGTCTCCAATGCACGAACAAGAGCATAAAACTCTTTGTCATAAGTAGGGTACTTTAATGAAGCCCCACTTAGCTTCTCACTGAAGAAGGCTATGGGTTTCCTATCCTGCATCAAAACTGCTCCAATCCCTAAACCTGAGGCCATCACATTCAATCTCAAAAGCTTTATTAAAATCAGGTAATGATAGAACAGGTGCAGAGCACAACCGTTCTTTAGTGGTGGTAAAAGCATTCTCTTGATTATCCCCCCAATGAAACCCAACATTCTTTTTAATGACTTCAGTGAGTGGTGCAGCAATGGTGCTAAAGTCTTTAACAAAACGCCGATAAAAACTAGCTAAGCCGTGAAAGCTTCTTACCTCAGTGATGCTCCTTGGTGTTGGCCATTCCTTGATGGCCTTGACTTTCTCTTCATCCACTTCAATACCCTTTGTACTAATAACATAACCAAGAAAAACAACTTGTTCCATGCAAAAGGTACATTTCTTGAAATTAGCATACAACTTTTCACATCTCAACACATCAAACACATATCTCAAATACTCAATATGTTCATTTAAGTTCTTGCTGTACACGAGGATATCATCAAAATACACAACCACAAACTTACCAATGAACGCGCGTAGGACATGGTTCATCAATCTCATGAAAGTACTGGGCGCATTTGTAAGTCCAAATGGCATAACCAACCATTCATAAAGCCCATACTTAGTCTTAAAAGCAGTTTTCCATTCATCACCCTCTTTCATTCTAATCTGATGATACCCACTTTTAAGATCAATTTTACTGAAAATACATGAGCCATGCAATTCATCAAGCATATCATCTAATCTAGGAATGGATGGCGATACTTTACCGTGATATTATTGACCGCCCTACAACCAACACACATCCTCCACGTCCCATCCTTCTTTGGCACGAGTAGCACCGGTACCGCACATGGGCTCATGCTCTCCTTCACGTACCCCTTGCTCATCAAATCCTCAACTTGCCTCTGAAGCTCCTTGGTCTCCTATGGATTACTCCTATAGGCTGGTCGGTTTGGAATAGCAGCTCCGGGTACAAAATCAATCTGGTGCTCAATGCCTCTAATGGGTGGCAACTCATTAGGCATCTCCTCTGGGAATACATCCTCAAACTCCTGCAACAAAGAAACAGCCAAACTAGGAAGAGACTGGTTAGTTTCATCAAGATTAAGATAAGACTCTTTATAGACAAGAAAAATCATAGGGCGATCTGCGAAGAAAGCCCTCTTGACCTCACTCTCTCTTGCATAGAAACTCACTTTTGTCTTTCCTTTTCTCTCTGCAGACTCTCTTTCTTTTTTCTCTTGTGACTCCACTCTTTTTTCTTTACTCTCAGCCACCTCTCTACTTTCTTTTTCACTCTTTCTTTTTTGCTCATTTTCACTCTCACTCTTTCTTTTTTGCTCAATCTCTTTTTCACTCTTGCTTTTTTGATCACTCTCATTTTCACTCTTTCTTTTATGATCACTCTCATTTTCACTCTTTCTTTTTTGAGCAACCTCACTTTTTAGTTTCAGTTGATCCTCATAGACTTGGCTTGGAGTTAAAGGAGCAAGCTTGATTGTTTTGCCCTCCTTTACAAAGCTGTACATGTTCTTGAACCCATCATGTGTCACCCTCCTATCATACTGCCACGGCCTCCCCAACAAAATATGGCCAGCATTCATAGGCACAACATCACAAAGTACTTCATCCTGATACTTTCCAATTGAAAAAGTAACTAACACTTGTCTATCTACCCTAACCTCTCCACAATCATTCAACCACTGCAATTTGTATGGTCGAGAGTGTTTTAAGGTAGGTAAATTCAATTTCTCAACCAAAGTAGTGCTAGCCACATTAGTACAACTTCCCCCATCAATGATCATACTACATACCTTGCTGTTGACGTGGCATCTAGTATGAAAAATGTTCTCTCTTTGTTGCGCTGCATCATCCACCTTAATGTGTGTATTGAGAGCACGCTTGGCAACAAGAGACTCACCGGTCACGGCGTATACCACTCCATCATCATCACTATCATCAACCAACTCGGGCACCCCATCTCTATCACCTTCACTCTCAGTCATCACCTCCCCATTGTCACGCAAAATCATCGCTCGCCTATTTGGACATTGAGAAGCGATGTGCCCTGAACCCAAACACTTAATGTAACGCCCAAGGTCTTAATTATGGATTATAATTCCCTTTAAAATATGGCATGAGTAAAAAAGGCTATTAAAAAGTAAGAAAGGATGGACAAATGCAAGAAAATAAGCTTTAGGAAGTATTCGGTGGTTTTCACTTGAATTGATAGTTTTAGTTTTGCCCTGTCGGTTAAAATGGTCATAACTTTTGACTCAGAACCGATTGAGGTAAATTTATGTCATTGGAAAGCTGACTCAAAAACCTACAACTTTGTATTTCACAAAAATTTTCCAGTTCCAACATTTTGAGGGTCAAAACGAGCTGGCAGTGTCGACCGTCTGCAGCAACGTCCGCAGGTCGTCCGGACGGTCTTGGCTGCTGTTTGGTCAGTGTCGACCGTCCGCAAGTCGTCCGCAATGTCGTCCGGACGGTCCAATGCCACTATTCACTCAGTGGCGACCGTCCGCACCATCGTCCGCAGCACGGTCCGGACGGTGGCATTGTTCACCCGACTATATAAGGCTGAAACGCGATTTTTTCCGCCATTTCTGATTTTTCTTCTATTTTTCCGCCATTTTCTCTCTTCTCTCTCATTGGGCTCATACCCAAACATGGGGTATTGATCTTAGAGAGTCCCCAAACACGTTTCTAACCCCCGGGAACGCGATTCTTGGCGTTGGAAACCTTGTTTCACCGATCGATTCGAGGTAAATTTCCTAAAACTCTAAACCCTCAATGCTTGGGCTATAATTTCGAATGTATAGCTTAGCATTGGTTATTTTCTTAGGGTTTTCGTTGCTTTGCACTCTCTTTGCATCGCAGTGAAGTTCCGAAGCTCACAACTCCGGATTCTTCAAGGATTGAGGTAAATGTCCAAAACCCTAGATTTTTCCATAGTTAATATTTTGGGATTTTATGATGTCTAACCCTAGTAATTCACTATGGGTTAGTCATATAGATGATTCTTGGCTATTGAGAACCCTAGAATTCTATGGGTTGTTTATGGCCACGTTGATACTTGTATATTCAAGTATCCTAGCTATTGGGTAGTTGAGTGTGAGCTAGAGTGCATAGTATTGATGTTATAGCAATGTATATGCAGCGGGCATTGCTAGGGCATTGGGCTAGAGGTCAAAGGGCAACAAGCGGAATAGGTAAGTATTTATACTTACTGAGAGTGATACAAATCTTAAACTGTTTTATGTTTTGTTTTCAAAGTTTAGCAGATGTAGTACTTGCTAAACAAAACAAATGCCTTTATGAGATTTTGAAGAAATAAATATAATGGTTTAAAAGTCGAACCGATGATATCTTGTGACAATATGTGTTTTGTGCTTTTGACTATCTTCTTGAGATTTATGATGATTTGATGAGTGATTGATGATGAGTTTTGATGCTTTGTTGATGATTTATGATTATGGCGGATATAGACATATGTATATTGATATGTTGAGTTTTTGGTATTTGATTTGTTATCGATATTTGAGAAATGGTATATGGCAAAAAGATTGATTTGATTGAGTTTCATGATGTCTTATTGAGCTTTGTATTGAGAAAAGAATAATGACAAATGTTGTTGATTGTTATCAAAGAGCATATGTATGATGAGCATAAAGTGGATATTGAGACCGT
>FXXK01002847.1:5895-25631 GCA_900184695.1 Betula pendula
TTTCGTGAGTTTTGATGTCTTCATTCGTTTTTGTGACAGATTTTGTGGTACGGACTTTTTGTGTTCCTTTTCTATACTTGATTTAATACGTATTTAATATGGTCTGATATATTTAATATATGAGAAGTGATTGATATCACACCAGCGTGATTAAACAATAATCACTCTAGTGATTAATGCAAGCAAATTCATTAATCACCAACGTGATTACTTTTCAATCATGCTGGTGTGATGTCAATCATTACTCTTAATCTATTAGAAGTATTTAATACCACTCCTCTCTCTCTCTATATATATCTTTTTTTCTCTCCCAGTTTCGTACGTTTCTAGTATCATTCCTCGATTAGGTTAGTGTATTTGCAAGTTCAATTTTTTTTTTGTCAATTAGTATTGTGTGTATGTTTTTTCTTTGATAAAAATTGCAACTTCATAATTAAGATAATATTTTTTTTTAGATTTTTAGTGGGCTAATGGAAGATTATAGCGTGTTTTTGTTTGACTTTTATGTTTTGTACTGTTAATCTGATTAATAATATTGATACTTTGTGCCTTTGTTAATGCTACGTACTTAGCCTACTTTTTACTTTTTTTACTTTATTTTTTTTTTTAATTGAATGGGGAAAAAAGGTTACAGGCCAGGGGAGCTACTTAGCCTACTTTGATAAGAATAGCAACATCCCTTCACAAAAAAATTGTGATTGAGTATTCATTGTATTTAAGAATAGCACAACCCTATGCAGAATTATATGATTTTTATCTGTATTGAAATATAATAGATATCATACCAACAATATCAGAAATTCCTACTAATATTCTGTTAATGTTTGATCANCTTTTTCTTTTTCTTTTTCTTTTTTTGGGTTATATACTTTTTTGTTTTTTTAATTTTAGACTACTCATATGGGAACAAAGATTTTAAAATATTTTAATTTATATGGATTAAACTAAACTAAGGATCTTATATTTTAATTCATTTGAATGTTTTCAATAATTTTTTGGAAGTACTTATTCTGCTTTGAGAGTAAAAGAAGGCAAAATTTTATTTGATTATTGTACAGAAAATGAACAAAAACGCTTTCAAAACACCAAAGAGGTAATTAAACATTAAACATGATGTGAGAAGATTTATTTGATTTCATTAAATATTGAGTGAAAGATTTTGTTTTATTTTATATTCATAATTTTTTTTCCTATGTATTTTTTTTTTGAATGGTCATAATTATTTGATTGCATTAATTAAATGTTAAGTGAAATATTTTGTTTTAATTTTTTTTTTCATTCCAAAAAAAAAATGTTTATTTTGATTTGTATTTTTTTTTTCGAATGTTGAGAATTATATGCATTGAAATATAATAGACATCACACTAACAATATTATAGATTTCTACTAATTTTCTATTAATGCTTTGATAATTAGAATCCATATACTCTTCTTGCTATTTTTTTTTTCTTTGTACTTTTCATTTTAAACCATATGTATACCTATGGGAAAAAATTTTCATTAAAAAAAAATTGTTTATTTTGTTATGCATTTTTTTTTTTTTCGAATCTTTAGAATTATATGCATTTTATTTGTATTGAAATGTAATAGGTATCACACCAACAATATTATAGATTCTTACTTATTTTNCCTTTTTTTTTTTTTTGTTTTTTGGTTATATAGTTTTTTTAAAAAAAAAAAAACTTTAAACTACTCATATGGAAACAAAGATTTTAAAATATTTTAATTTATATGGATTAAACTAAAACTAATGGTCTTATATTTTAATTCATTTGAATTTTTTAAGTATTTTTTGGAAGTTCTTTTTCTGCTTTGAGAGTAAAAGAAGGTAAAGTTTTAATTGATTGTTGTGCAAAAAAGGAACAAAAATGCTTTCAAAACACCAAAGAGGTAATTAAACATTAAACATTATGTGAGAAGATTTATTTGATTCCATTAAATGTTGAGTGAAATAGTTTGTTTTATTTTGTATTCATAATTTTTTTTTCCTATGTATTTTTTTTTTTGAATGTTCATAATTAGTTGATTGCATTAATTAAATGTTACGTGAAATATTTTGTTGTACTTTTTCTTTTTTTTTATTCATTCCAAAAAAAAAATTGTTTATTTTGATTTGTATTTTTTTCGAATGTTGAGAATTATATGCATTTTATTTGCATTGAAATATAATAGGCATCACACTAACAATATTAAAGATTTCTACTAATTTTCTATTAATGCTTTGATAATTAGAATCCATATACTCTTCTATTTTTTTTTCTTTATACTTTTCATTTTAAACCATATATATACCTATGGGAAAAAATTTTCATTAAAAAAAAATTAATTATTTTGTTATGTATTTTTTTTTTTTCGAATCTTCAGAATTATATGCATTTTATTTGTATTGAAATGTAATAGGTATCATACTAACAATATTATAGATTCTTGCTTATTTTCTGTTAATACTTTGATAATTAGAATTCATGTATTCTTACTATTTTGTTTCTTTATAATTTTCATTTTAAACCATGTATATCTATTGGAACAAAATAAACTTGGGGAGGTTTAGCCACCCCAATCTTCAGTTTCTTTTTTCTTTTTCTTTTTTTAAAGGTCAATGGTCAAAGTGATGGTATTTTCAGAAGATTTTGGTCAAATCAATCACATGCAAGGCACATGACTAATTTTTCATCTATTCTAACGATCAACGCTAACGAGGTGGCTTTTTGACACAAAATCGTAGTTTGATGTATCCAAATGTTATACCTTTTAGTTCTTGAAATTACGTGTAGAATACAACAAAAATAGCAAATCATGTAGCCTACAACATGACAATAAACAAATAATGATTCATACTTATTGAGAAGCTAATAATGGTTGGGCATATGAAGATGAGGTTGACATTGTTGATGGGGGAGGAGCATCCCCTAGCTTGTGCATTTCAGCTCGGACATATTCAAACTCTTCATAGTTTTCCTGAAGGTTAGGAGCTTTTTGCAGCATTTGAATTGCCTCCAACTCCATTGCAACTTCCTTCATTGTAGGTCGTTTCTTCCCGATTAAGTTCAAGCACCTTTTTGCAAGGTTCGCTACTGCGCGCAATGACATCTTCTTTCTTACCCTCCTTCAAAACTCGACTATCAATAATATCAAACAAATTGTTCTCCTCCACCGATTGAAAGAGTTCCGTTAGGAACATATTCATAAACTAGCATAGGAACTTCCGTCTCCAAACAACAGGCAATTAGCTTAACCACATTTCTGTGGTTAAGTTGTGAGAGAATGACAACTTCATTGATGAATTCTTCAAGTTGTTTTCCTTCGTCAATTACCTTGGACTTTTTCACTGCAATGATTCTTCCTTCTGCCAACATACCTTTGTAAACAGTGCCTTGTCTTCCCTGGCCAAGTATTCTATTTACATTATAATTGTTAGTGGCCTTCTCCAAATCTTTTGAATTAATTAGTTTGATGTTCTCAACATTGGCTTCATGTGAAGATAATTGTTGTTGTAACAATAAACCACCATTTCGTTTGAAGAGCTTTTTCTTCTGTTTAATCACCATCCTTTGCTTTACAACTTTGTAGGACAACCATCCACCAACAAATAGAACCAATAGCCCAAAGCTACTGCTAATACCTACTTAACGCAATGTAATAAGAAAAGATTACTCATTGTAGTAAAATGTTATAGCAATAGTTTTGATTTGAGAATGTTGACTTAAAATAGAGAGAATTCTTCTTTTAATTCTAGAAATTAGTCTGCCAAAGGTTTGCATTAGAATCCTCTATGTGTAACTTTTAAAATTGTAACATTAATATTTTGTCAAGTTATCTATTTTGAATTTTAAAAATAAAAACTTATAGGAAATGAATTTTTTAGCCAATACCTCAGGAAATTGAATGCACCACCCCTTAAGATTTTTTGTGGGTGGTCGTCCATTCCAAGGAGGTGTTCAACTACCCCAATAAACCTTGAAAGGTGTCCGAACCCCACCTTCAAGACTTGAAGGGGTGGCCAACCACCCTCTCAAGGCTTACGGTGGTGGTTGGCCCCTCATGAGTTTTTGGGATGGTCTAGCCAACCCCAAAATCCTAGTTGACCACCCTTAAGGCCTATGTGAGTGCTTAATTGATCACCCCTAGAAAGTTGAGGGTGCTCCAGCCACTCCCAAAAGTATTTGAGGGTGGTTGACCACCCTTTTTGAGTGGATAGCAAAAGAATCTAATTGTTGAATTTTTTTTTTTAATGTTTTTTTTGCCTCATATGTTGATTGATTTGGCAAAATCATGAGTGTCGATTTAAACCATTTTTAGAATTGTAGGCTCTTGCCATTTCTAAGAATTTCGGGAACTACTGATCCTAAAGATTCCAATATATCTTAAAATCAGTTATAGTTGAAGCATCCTCTAAGATTGTATTAGGTGAATTTTAGCTAGGGATATATTTATTGAAAATTGATTGCATAGAGAGTGTACGAGAAAATATTTAAAAAAGGAAAGAAAAAGAAGAAGAGATTTGCCACTACACACGTTTGGAAATATTCAAAGATTGGGATATATATATATGAGCACTTCAAAAAAAAAAAAAAAAAATACAGGATATAACTGAGTGTCAAAAGTTTTAGAAATGTAATCATGGTCCTTTCAAATTTTTTCCAAAGATGTGCTATTATTATTATTTTTTTTCTCAAAACATGTGTTTTAAATTTTCTCCAAAAGCATAATATTAATTCACCTACAAGAATGTATATCGAAAGCAAGTGGGACCAATTGAAACAAGCAAGGTGAAAGAAAACCAATCAAAATAATGTGGTACAAAATATGAGATTTCTTGTGTGGGTGGTTTTTGGCTCACTTTTTCAAAGGAAAAATAAAATGGGAAAACACCCTTATCCAAAGTAAACATACCTATCGTGGCCGCTCCAATCGGAGGCTTGGGGTTAATTACCAGACAATTGTAAGACCCATAAGTATTTTCACAGGATACTCTCCCGGATCCATTATTGCGACAAGGGTAGTTTAGGCACTCGTTAATATCTGACATGTAAGGAGATAAACATGGTTAGTATCAAATAAATCATATCAACAGTGAAATTCAAAGTGATTATTAAATCACCAATTATTTTAAAAAATTTAGAAAATAAGAAATTTATTCATTTTAAATCAATATTATAATATTTATGTGGGTTCAAATTCCCACTCAACAAGCAAAGTCTGACAATATCACTAATTATCTCATAAACTTAAATTGATAAAAAAAAATTTTAATTGTACAACATATGCAGTACTCCATCATGATGATGATAATAATAACAATAATAGTAAGATTTTCGAATGAAATCGATTTTTTTTTTTTTTTCTAATTGAATATGGGAAAAGGGCTACAGAGGAGGATCCTTCCCACTTCTAATCCGAGAGGAAGAGAGAATGGGGGAATCTATGGGAATGCTACCAAATACAAGATTGTTCGCGGCCCACTTTGCTAAAACATGTGCTCGAAAGTTAGCACATATAGACACTTTCATGGTTTTCCAGCTATGAAAGGAACTTAACTCTAAACTAATGTCTGCAATACAATTATCAATGGACCAAGAAACAAAAGAAGAAGGAGAATTAATAGCAAGAATCACTAAGAGGGCATCCCCTTACAAAACCAAACGAACCAACCCAGCTGAAGAGGCCAAACGGACACCCAGAAGAGCAGCTCGCGCTTCACCTTGGAGAGCATCAAGAGAAAGAATCCTCTGAGTGGCAGCCAAGACGATATTTCCATGTTCATCTGAGATCACTGCAGCAGCAACAGCAAAGGAGCTTCTCATGGCAACATCAAAATTACATTTAAAATGGCCTACCGCAGGAGGCATCCAAATAGAAGGAAGGGCACAATCCCTCGAAGCAGCCACATGAGAGCTCAGGACAAAAGAAATCTGCCGGATAGCTTTACTAAATCGATTGATATATAATGCGCTCGCTTCTTTTGTTAGAATCTACAAAAAATCCCACGGCGTCATTTGATTATTTTATAACTACATTTTTATCTATATTAACAAAGAATTTACTTCTAATGCAAAATGAGAGTTTGTAATAATGCTATATATGCACGCGCGTTATTATTGTATGAGATTTGGGGTTTCACAAATAGGAATTCCTAATTCTAACCTTTACAACCTGTTCAAGTGTATATCATGAATAAAATGGTCAGCATTTATGTTGAATTGATAATAATTTAGAGTTTTAATTTTTTATGTAATAGTTAAATCTTATCATGTGAGTTCTCCTGTGAGTCTCATGACTCTCATGCATGTGATTCCCTTCACTTAACTTTTAAGAAATAACCATTGCCATGAGGGTAACTAATTAAATAGAATATATATATATATATATAGAGGGGGAGAATACATTATTTAACTAATTAACCCCTCAAATTTGGACCCTTTTTTTCATCTTGCCTATAATATTTAAAAATTAACAATTTACTTCCAATTAAATTTTTGAAATTGCCGATAAATTTTCATTTATACTTGTGATCGGCATAACTAGGCACATGTATGTGGCGAAGTGTTGTGACACATGTGTTGTACAAGTGTTATTCATATATAGAACGATTTAATCAATAAACTCAAAAACGAAAAAGAAAAGAAGAATTAAAGAGATAAATAGAGTGCTACAAAAAGTTACCTTGACATCCTCGAAGAAGATAGGATTTCCTTCAAAGCTTGGGTTTGAAGAACATGTAAAAGTTGAAGGTCCGGTTACTAATACAAATTAGTTTGAGGGGCTAGCTATTATCGTTGGCTGCTATTGGAATTGCAGTTGAGTGATGTATTAAGAATCCCCCATTCCAACACCACGGGAACTTCCAACATAACGGAAGGACGTATTTGAGAATGGGGTAATCGGCCTTGAACACTTTTCTTCTACCAAGAATTGCAGACTTGCATCCTTTGTTTTGCAGTGATGGTACCGTAAACTCCAGGGTCCGATTTATTTGGCGCAATTTTTGTATTGAACGCAACGAGACCTGAAGAATTGTGGTTTCGCAGCGTTAATGCCATTGCAACTGCTTGCATCCATCCCTTCACAGTGCCACAAATTGACATGCACCCCATAACTGCACCAAAACCATCTACGGACACAATTGAAGCAAGGTTGTCGCAACCGATGTCGATGAATCTGTTCTCGACTGGGAGAAGATGAAAGGGCTTTTTGCTAACTCACATTTTCTTTTATGTTTGAACCGCTTAATACAAGAAGAAAATGTCTCATAATTGATGCGAACTGTGCCATCCTACTGACATGTTCATCACCTCCAAGGTTGAGGCTCCTCAAAACAGGTTTGGGAGAGCCCGAAGAGTCGTTCCAAACTACTGAAAACCACGCATCAACGTAGCAACCAGCTCCTATTCCAAAAGGGTATGGGATGCTTACACCCCCACAGCTTGCTTCACATGAACTATTAATTGCTAAACCCACTGCTTGTACAAATATTGCATAAATTGTACACAACAGCAAAATTATCTGAAATACCATTTTCTCTCTCTCTCTCTCTATAGGATGATGACGGGATTTTGAAGCAGCTATAAGCCCAATCCCCCGCTTTATACCACGTACACCATTGCCGTTCAATCTTTCTGTGCATAAATTACTAGGAAAAATGACTTTTTGTGCGCGTCTTGCGACAGCATGTGCATCATGCCTCATGCGCTTCTATGTAAAATTGTCACGGCTAATAGCTATCGTTGACTCAACTATAAATTGTCACACCTAGCTAATAGCTGTCGTTGTCTCGTCAGTCGTCACTAATAGTCGTTCAAGATTAAATTGATATATAAAAATAAAAGTAGTATTTATTTAGTGTTAAAAAAAAAATTAATAAAAGAAAAAATACAAAATAATTGTTTCTGAATTAATTTCAATTTTTAATTCATTCTTATTAAAATAAACCTCACTTCTTCTTTAATCTTAAAATCATCCTAATTTGACTATGTACTAAATATCGCAACAATTTCTCTTTTAATGTATAATATCAATAAAATTAATTAGTTGCAAAACTTAATTTTGACAATATTAATAGCTAAAAGTTCTTGTTTTGTAGTGGGGTACAAACGAGAAAAGTAAGCACAGTACAACAACTCAATAGACAAATTGCTAGACCACTAATCTTCTGTTGCTTATTAACTGTTGGCAAAATTCAAAATATTTAACAATATGTGAAAGTCTTAATGTTAAATTATATCATACTTATAATATTGAAGTTCTATTTTTAATTATTATTTCACGATGAAAAAAGTTTTGCGGGTAAACACAAATATCAACAATTCCTTTTAAATTTAGACCAAATTCATATGGGATTACTTGTTTTTTTTTTAATTTTTAAATTTTTTATTTTTTTTATAAGGCCTAGTAGGCCGTATGGACCACGTCTGTTTGGGACCACGTTTAAAAAAATCCACCGCTACAAGACAAGGGCCATACCACATGCTGAACTAGTACACAGTCAATGTACGTACGTGACTCTTTTATAAATTCCTAGTTGAGCATACCATGTGCTGAACTAGGACTTGGTCAATGTAAATGTGCTGAACTAGGACTTATTTATATGCTGAACTAAGTCCTAGACTCCTAGTTCAATCATTTTTTTTTTTAATAAAAAAAAGGCAATGAAAATCACCCATATATGTGACTCATTAATATCAGAGTTAGGATTCTGATAGTTATCTCATGACACTTGGTACATAGCAACATTAATTAGGTAGTTGATTATAATCACAAAAAATGAAATTATGTACATGAGCTTCTTTCATATTCAGTTTCAAGCAAAACCTCAAAAACAAGAAGAAAGAAACGTTTACAAGCTAAGAGATATTGGTTGAATACATACAGGAAGAAAGAAGTGAAATTAATTTACAAATGATATCTAAAGTAATAAGATGCGCATCAAGATGACAAGAAAAAGGCTCCCATTTAATAGCACAAGTGATCTACTGAAGATTCTCATAGCAATTATTTTCCAACACCAAATTGGGTATTATCTGATTACTAGCTAGAACTAGAATGCTCCGAGGTTTTTCTTTTTCATTTTGGGGGTAACTTAGAAATCTCAGAGGTTCCATAGAAAAAAGAGGATATAATACGTACCTTGCCTAAATGAGTAATAAATTCATAATCATCAGCAAATTGCTTCTTCAGTACATGAAGCATTACTTTTTTGTTCACAAATAAAAAATTAAAAATAAAAAAGAACCCCGGCCGGTAGGTTCCATTTCACTTCTGCTCCTTATAAATTAATAAATTCGCAAGACTTTGTGTGGAGGTCGATTTCTTGCTAAACAATACTACTCATAACGAGGGGATCTAACTCTCTTCCCATCCTAACGAACTGTTTGTCCTGAACGAAGCTGATTATGAATTCAAAAAGAAAAGAAGACTTGGACTATGAATTCTAAAAAAAGAAGACTTGGACTATGAATTCAAAAAAAAAAAAAAAGAAGACTTGGACTAAGTGAAGTCTAGTCATGAAACCGGCCGGCTCGATCTACACTACAATCTTGGGTAGTTGGGTCGTTTAGGTCCCTCCAACCAAATCAACTACTGCTCCCTATCCCCTGTAACCCTTTTTTCCCATTCAATTAGAAAAGAAAAAAAAAAAAAAAAAACTACTACTATACCCCATTGTTTTCCAAAAGACACTACTAATTTTGGACGTAAACAAAAGGAACATGTCAAAATAAACAAAAATTATGATAAGGATGTACATGTGGCAATGTGCCGGTTTCTGTAAAAATTTTATGTTTCTTGCTTACCGGATGAAGTTTCTATCTAATTTTCTAGCTAATTTTTATACTACTAAAAGCTAATTCCAAACGGGTTATATTTTATCTTAAATTAAAATAATAACACTTTTATTATAGTTCAAACTCTTACTTAATAAGTGAAGTCCAATACATCACTAAATATTCTAAAAACTTAACAAACTTTACGTAATAAAAAATAATAAATTGCTATTCCTATACTGACATCAACAAGGAAATACAAGGAAATGTAGCCATGTTTGTTAAAATTTTTGAGTTTTCTTTTCCATCACGGTTACTAACAAAATAACAAAGTCATTACAATTGCTAGTAGCACTTTGTCCTTATCATCGTCTTATCTTTATAATCACGACCCAACTACCAATACAAGACTCCAAATATATATAGCCCAAAAGATTCTACCATCAAAATTCAATCTTTGGCTTTGTCTATTTTCTCCCTCTGGTTGTACCCATGAACCCATATGCTATTACCAAAAGAAAAGAAAAGGATTGAGTTCCCTTTTTCATGATGGTTTTCTTCGAGAAATTGATAATTGTTTGATAGTTTTGAAGAAACATTATTACAATTGAAAGTTTGTAGACATTATCAATTGCTATTAGTAGCACTTTCCCCTCTAAAAAAAATTCAAAAAATAATATTTAAATAAAATAGAGAGTATAATAGAGAATGTGTATATAGAAAAAGCAGTAAAAATTTCTACTTTTTTCTGTAGCTTTTTTGGCTACTACGTACTAAGATGCTCTTACAACATACACCATAGCATTAATCTCAATCTTACAAAATAACATGCACATTTCATTCACATTAAGTTTACCTTACAACTTACATTTGTTTAAGGCATCAACTCTAATTTCTACTTCAGTCTCTTAATCTGGCTAATTAGCACCCGCCTTTCACATCCTACGTAAAGAAAAATTTCACGGTAAAAGGAGCGGCTCCCCTTCCTGCTCCAATTGGGGAGCCTACCGTTTCCTCCCACTTAAAAATGGGAGGACGCCACGTCTACAAGAAACAAATCTAAAGGCCATAACGTTTCCATGTTCAAGTTTAGTCATTAACATAATGCTATAAACGTTAACTTTTGTCTCTTTTTTATCCCCTCTCCTAAAAGCTGCACTCATACTTTTTTACGAGTCACTTTCTATAATAGAAATGCTATCCAACATTATCATCAAGTAATATTGTTTTAACATTTCCTTTTTCTTTTTTTAAAAAATAAGTGGATGTTAATGTGTCACATAGATAAGAATATTAAGAGAATGCTACTTAAAAATGCTGAGTATCATTTATCTTATTATTATATTTTTTTTCTATGACCCCATGTTAGATATTCTATTTATGGCCCTTTATGTCACATATAATTATGAATTATTTCATAATTATAATTACGGTGTCGCATATGATTATAATTATTTTATAATTATAATTATGGTGTTTGATTTTCTTATTCCAAATAAAGAGCTCATATGGAATCAAAATTGATTGCAAATTGATTTAATTGCAATTTATTTAATTTCAAATCAATTTATTCCTTGATGGGATGAATAATTAAAGCTGACGAATTGATTGAGGATCCCTGACCTAGCCTATAAATACAGTACCTGTATATTCTATCAATTCGGCTTAAGGTTAGGAATAGGTAAGAAGATACCTCTGTATTTTATTTTATTTGTTTCATATTGCTGGAGGCTGCTTGTTTCAATTTTGGGAGTTTTTTCTTCGCTTGAGCAAACAATAGCTGGAGGTAATCCTAATTAAACCACTTTATTTTTTCGTTGCGTATTTAGCATATTAAATTTGTTATTTTATGAATATGCTAACACCCTATTCTTTTTCCTGACAACACCACTTGTAAATCCTGACAGCCATACTAAACACCTATAAACCAAAAATTCTCATGAACTAAGTTTTGTTTGTTTTGATGTAAATAATTTCTGAAAATTATTTTATGAGAGTTTGAAATTGTTCTGCACTTTTGACACCATGAGATATCCGGACTTGAACTTTCTTCTCTCAGGTTAATTCGATTAAGGATGTTACATAGTGGGTTAAATCTTGTTCATTGAACTATCAAATCCACGGATCAGAGGGTCATTAAATCGAGATCGCCTCAAAATGACATATCTATAATCTATTTTTCTGTTTTTTGCTCCTCCAACTTGAGTTATCAAAGCGCCGGTGGAAATATATAGCGAAGGTGGAGACGGCTTGAGCTATAGGTCATCTGCTATAGATGACTGGCAATTTAATGGGATTGTAGATTGTCTAATCTGAGGTTTATTCTTAGTTCAGAATCTATCTAGTTTATTCGTTATGGATATTATTCTTTTATTCGGCTTTTAGGTTGGGTTGGGCTGGGCCGAGTTATCCTACAGGTTAGATTTTTGCAGGAAGAGGGGCACATTCGTTTGATGTGTACATATAAAACGGTTACGATTAAGAAGAATAACCATAATTGCTTATACACTCCTAATAAAGGGGTTGCGGTTGTAATGTGTAAATATACAATAATATATAAAGGCACAACTTGCATTCGATCCCTCCCTCCACTATCATATGACTTCTGAAATAAAATAAAAAAAAAGCATTCTGTTTTAGTGGCATCATCCTCTTTATGAGTTCTTTCACATTTGTCATTTATAAAATACATATAATCCAACGTGATCTTAAGAGAAGGTATGCAAGCTAGAAACTTTTGCCACCATAACTGCAAGAAGTTACAAACCCCATAGTCCTCCCATACACATTTTTTTACTTATTATGTTTTTTATTTATTATGTTTTTTATTAGTCCCAGACAGATTCAGATTTCAATATTTCCAGTACTGTTTTATCACTGCTGCTTTTTTTGGATGACTCACTACTAGGTTGCTTCAAAATAACTTTAAAATCGCAAATATACCATCAAAATAAATCTTATATAGCAGATTACCATAATTGGGATAAAGAATAACAGGTGTATACTTACCCATATGAATAAAGCAGAGTCATGTACATTTATTTATTATTATTTTTTTATATGTAATTGGCGCCAAGTGGTCATGTACAAATATTGAAAGCAAACTATCGCGGGTTGACTTGAATTTCTTGAAACTGGCTACGACTTCAAAATTATATAGGGAATTATTATTGACATGTTAGCCATACTTGTTGGGTATTCGTTAACGGGTTTGGCCAATTGTAATGTTTTTTTTGCGAGAGTACCTCCAAGAAACATAACTTGAAAACCACATACTCAGCCAGGCTCTGAGGACGCGTTTCAGTTTTTGTCATTCAGATTTATTAAGTTGCTGCAAATTCTCCAGCACTAATTGTCAGATAAAAGGATTTAACGTACCAGCTGATCTATTTGCACTTGGTTATGAATGACATTTGCAATTCATCTTCGGAAAACTGATTCCCAAACATGCTGTTTTCAAATTCATTCAACTAGCCCACTTGACTAGTAATGAAAGTGTAGCATGTTTTCATTTATGGCAAAATCTACCTTGACGGTAATGCAAAAGATGTCGCATTCATTCAATAACATGCCATCCAACGTCTCAGGGGAAGCACCAAAAGAAAATCCCTAAACGCACGTCTCTTTATTGACGCCTCTAGCACGTCTCTCTCTCTCTCCATTAACGCCTTAAATTAAATATAGAAGCGTTTCAGATTTTTGAAAAGCTTGATATTTCAATACAAATAAAACGGTTTTATCTGTTCATAATTATTTTGTACATTACTTTGTTCCGTGAGTTTTGATGCTTTCATTCATTTTTGTGAAAGATTTTGTGGTACAGACTTTTTGTGTTCCTTTTTTGTACTTGATTTAATACGTATTTAATATGGTCTGATATGTTTAATATATGAGTAGTGATTGATATCACACTAGCGTGATTGAACTGTACTAATCACACCGGTGATGCTTGCATTAATCACTCCTGTTTTAATATATACTGCTTGCATTAATCACTCTTGCTTACATTAATGCAAGCAATTAATCACCAGCGTGATTACTGTTCACAGTAATCACGCTGGTGTCATGTTAATCACTACTCTTTAATCTATTAGAAGTATTTAATACGTACCACTCCTTTCTCTCTATATATATATATTTTTTTTTCTCTCAGTTTTGTACCTTTCTTGTATAATTCTTCAGATTAGTGTATTTGCAAGTTCATTTTTTTTTTGTCAATTAGTATTGTGTGTATATTTTTTCTTTGATAAAAATTGCAACTTCATAATTAAGTTAATAATTTTTTTGAATTTTTAGTGGGCTAATTAATGGAAGATTATAGCTTATTTCCTAGTGTGTTCCAACAATAAATAAATAAATAAATAAAGTTATATTTCAATATATAAATTCATTTTACAAAATTAAAGAACATACCTTCGCTTTTGGGAGATCGGTGGCCAACGATGACAGCAAACACTGTTGTTAAATGAAGTCAACGATATCTCAGGAGAGTGTGAGGCCGAGATATCGATGAGATGGTATTCATAATTTTTTTTTTTCCTATTTTTTTTTTTTGAATGATCATAATTATTTGATTGCATTAATTAAATGTTGAGTGAAAAATTTTGTTTTACAATTTTTCCTCATAACAATTTTTTATTTTTTATTTTGATGTGTTTTTATTTTGAATGTTGAGAATTATATGCATTTTATTTGCATAGAAATATAATACGCATCAACCGCATCACACCAACAATATTAGAGATTTAGGCTAATTTTCTATTAATTCTTTGATAATTAAAATCCAGATACTCTTCTTGCTACTTTTTTTTTTCTTTATACTTTTCATTTTAAACCATGTATACCTATGAGAAAAAAATTTCATTAAAAAAAATTGTTTATTTTGTTATGTGTATATATATCTATATTTTTTTAATGTTCAGAATTATATGCATTTTATTTGTATTGAAATGTAATAGATATGACACCAACAATATAATAGATTCTTGTTTATTTCTGTTAATGATTTGATAATTAAAATTCATATTCTTTCTATTTTGTTTCTTTATGCTTTTTATTTTAAACCATGTATATCTATGGGAACAAAGATTTAAACATGTTTTAATGTATAAGGATTAAACTAAAATAAATGATCTTATCTTTTACCGGATTATTTTTTGTTTATGTGATTTAGTCGATTTCCAACCATTTTTCAAAAGTGCTTTTCTACTTTTGAGAGCAAAACAAGGCAAAAATTTATTTGAATGTTTTACTAATTTTTTTCTTCTTTGTTTGTGTGATTTACTCGGTTTTGTTTTTTTGAAAGTGGTTTTCTAATTTTGAAAGCAAAAGAAGGAAATAATTTATTTGATTGTGGTGCATAAAAAGAATAGAAAAGCTTATGTGAGATGATTTATTTGATTGCATTAAATGTTGAGTGAAATATTTTGTTTTATTTTGTATTCAATAAAAAAAAATTGTTTATTTTTCTTTGTATTATTTTTTGAGTGTTCAAATTTTTCGTTTTGCTATTTATTTTTTCTTTATACTTCTTTTCGTTATAAACTATACCTTTGGAAACAAAGATTTTACCATGTTTTAATTTTTATGAATAGTATTTTTACGGGGATTAAGGGTGTTATGATAGTATTTATTTATTTATTTTTATTTATTTTTTTGTGATTTATTCATTCTTGCAATGTTTTGTATGATTTTGTATCATTATATACAGTAATTTACTAGTGTATAACCTTTAATGTCTTTTTATTGAAAGAGGTGTGATAGATTTTTTTACATGTCTTTTTTAACTTATAATAAAAAGTACGATGAAGATGTGTTTAAATTTTGAAATTAAATACTTGCGACATGTTGCATGAACCCATATTCTTCTGTGAGTAAACCGGTTTTTTAACCCATAATTTTCAAACATTGAACCGGTCATTTTCAGTAAAAAAATTAGTCCTTTAAGTAAAACCGAACCGGTTTGTGTATTTTATTTCCCCAAATGTGAACAGTAACCGTCGGCAGACCGATTTGGAAAAATCCTAAACCTACCCAACCCCGAATTTTTGGACTTCCTAGGGGGTGCACGAATTTGACTAGGGTGTTCCATAAACTCTATAAATACTCCCCTAAGTCCTCAAAACAAATACACAAGCTTGAGAAAGGAATCAAAAGGTTCAAAAGAAGGGTTTTCTTAGTTCTTTATTTCTTTTAGTTTTTCTTTGTTATTTTCTCATGGGGCATGATTTTCATCCAAATTATGTGTTAGCTATACCTTTAGTTGGGCTCGATTGAAGCCCTTAATCATGTCTCTTTAATGGTTTCCAATTTGTCTTGCTACACTTTTTTATTCATATTTGATGCTTAACTTGATTATTTCGGTTTTTCTTGAATTCCTCCATGTATGAGATTTATTATCATATCAGCTTGTTGGTATGGATTATGTTATTTAGGCGGAATTTGGATGGGCCGAGTCCTGGGCCTAATAGAGTACAAAAGAACCCCATCACAGTTTTGGATTAATTCAACATGGCAAAACCGGAGTAGATGCCATGCTCTAGGCCTCCATGTGGTTTTGTCGATCTCCATAGTTTATCTTTTTTGAAGAACAACTTAGAGTATGCCATGCTAAATCCTTTGTAGAAAGAAAAGAGTTAGAGTAGATGCCATGCCTAACTTGTTGCTTAGGAGATCAATAGCCTAAGGAGTAGATGCCATGCCCTTAGGTTGGCAAACATTGAGTATCTTGATATAATTGTAGCATTGTTCATTATTGTTTACCTTATTTTGAGTATGGATTAGTGGTGGATATCGAAGCCCTAAGCCTTTTATATTATTATTTCTAATTCAATCATTTATTTCGTTCCATTCAACAATATCTTCTTAGGAATTGCTTTTTAAACACAATTTACCATCCTCGTGGGAATGATCTCGTATTTGCCGTCTATACTATCGTTTTGATCTTGTGCACTTGCGAGTAAAAACGTGCATTTATTCGCCTATTTATTTAGGTGATATTTGTACAAAGTTGGCCCGTTAAGACTCTTGGTAGAGCTTGGGATATAAGGGATGAGAGATATACTGGCACTGGCATGCAGAAACTGCATTTGCTGATGTTTCTTAGATACGTCCTTCAAAAATTCTGATTATGGGTACTCTCATTCTGAGATTGCGCTGCTATGATTCTCATAATCTCTTCACCTAAAGACTCAAGAATGCTTGTGGGTCTTTGGCTTTAGGCCATAGGGTGCTCGAAAATTGAATCGATTTCAGGCTTCGTTTGTTTTGAGGTAAATTGTTTTTGGTCGAAAAATATTTTTAATAAAATCTTTTTTAGAAAAAAAAAAAAAAAGAAGACTTTTTGAAAATATTTCGGCATTTGGCTGGTACAAAAATGAGTGACGGCGACTTTCGACTGTGGTCTGTTAGATGTCCGGCGGTGGTCAGGCAAACTTTGATGATTTGAAAAAGAGAAATTCAAACTTAAAAATTGTTACGGTTTTAAAAAAGGAAATAAGTTTACGGAAATTAAAGAAACTTTCCAATTAAACCGAAAAATGTTTATCAGTTTGACCTATTATTTTTATTGCACCAACCAATGAAAAATATAAAAATTATTTTCAAAAATCATTTTAAATAAAAACAAACAGAGCCTAATCTTGGGAATGATTTGTTTGTAGGTGTTTAGTATTGGCTGTCAAGATTTACAATTGGTGTGTCAGGGAAAAGAACGGGGATGTAGAAAATAAGAATAATAAGAGAGGACCCTACAATATGGATGGTCTGTAAAACAAGGGTTTTAAAGCTCCAATCACATTTGACACCTCAGCTAAAACACCAAATTTCACCAATACACACTACACAAGGACTACACTAGATCATGCCACTACTCAACCCACTAAACCACCGGATCCACTACTCCGCTGTCCCTGACTCAGCAGCCATCGTCGTCCTCGTCTCCGGCCTGTTCTGGCCGCAGCACGTGGCCAGAACAGGCCGGTGCCGCAGACCTATTCTGGCCACAGCTGCGCGGCCTGATCTGGTCGCAGTGTGCGGCGCACGCGGCCGAAACAGGCCGCGCGCTGGCCTGATCTGGCCACAGCAGCGCTGCGACCAGACGAGGCCGGCACTGCTGGGCCAGATCCTGCCGCAGCGCGCGGCGCACGTGGTCGAACAGGCCGCGCGCCGGTCCGTCTGGCCACAGCGTGCGGCCTGATCTAGCCGCAACGCCGCGGCGCATGTGGCCGAAACAGACCGCGCGCCGACCTTGTCTGGCCGTAGCGCACGCTATGGCCAGATCTGGCCACAGCGCGCGGCCTGATCTGGTCGCAGCGCGCGGTGCACGCGGCCGCCGGAAGAGGCCGCATGCTGGCCTCATCTGGCCACAGCAATGCTGCGACCAGACGAGGCCGGCCTGCTGTGGCCAGACCAGGCACAGCAGCGCTGCGGCCAGACGAGGCCGGCCGCTGCCTGTGGCCAGAACAGGCCGCAGCGCAAGGCGGAGATGGTGACAACGGTCTCTGGTCGGGGACGCTGCCTGGCTGATTGATTCGATGAACGGCGGTGGCGGAGGTAGTTGATCCGGTGGTTTATGGATTAAGCAGTAACATTATGTAGTGTATTCATGTTTAGAGTGTATTTGGTGAGATTTTATGTTTTAGCTGAGGTGTCCAAATGTTATTGGAGGCTATAAAACAAAGGTTTTTAAGACCATCCGGATTGAAGTTTTTCCCTAATATATAAAGACATAACTTGCATTCAATCCCTCCCACGTACTATCATATGACTTCTGAAAAAAAAAAAAAAAAAAGCATTCTGTTTTAGTGGCATCATCCTCTTCATGAGTTCTTTCACATTTGTCATTTATAAAATACATATAATCCAACGTGATCTTAAGAGAAGGTATGCAAGCTAAGAAACTTTTGCCACCATAACTGCAAGAAGTTACAAACCCCATTAGTCCTCCCATACACATTTTTTTACTTACTATGTTTGCTATTAGTCCCAGACAGATTCATATTTCAATATTTCCAGTACTGTTTTATCACTGCTGCTTTTTTTGGATGACTCACTACTAGGTTGCTTCATAATAACTTTAAAATCGCAAATATACCATCAAAATAAATCTTATATAGCAGATTACCATCAATTGGGATAAAGAATAACAGGTGTATACTTACCCATATGATAAAGCAGAGTCATATTTTATCATTTTTTTTTTTTTTAATATTTAATTGGCGCCAATGTGTCATGTACAAATATTGAAAGCAAACTATCGCGGTTGATTGAATTCTTGAAACTGGCTACGACTTCAAATTATATAGGGAATTATTATTGACATGTTAGCCATACTTGTTGGGTATTCGTTAACGGTTTGGCTAATTGGAATGTTTTTTTTGCGAGTGCCTCCAAGAAACGTAACTTGAAACCACATACTCAGCCAGGCTCTGAGGACGCATTTCAGTTTTGTCATTCAGATTTATTAAGTTACTGCAAATTCTCCAGCAAATTGTCTGATAAAAGATTTAACGTACCAGCTGATCTATTTGCACTTGTTATGAATGAACATTTGCATTCATCTTCGGAAAACTGATTCCAAACATGCTGTTTTCAAATTCATTCAACTAGCCACTTGACTAGTAAGTGCTGAATGTTACACATTCAAGCCCCTTAATTCACATATGTTAATCTCTTAGTTTTATTATAATATGATGTTTTGTGTTGTTTTTGGTGTTTTTCCCTTATTTTGTAGGTTTTGGAAGAAAAGAAGTCAATTCCATCAACTCGGGCTTAAAACATATGAACTGTGCAAAGTTGCTGAAAATCTGACATTTGTGCACTATTTTGGCCATAACTCTTAGCTCAAAACTCGGATTAAGGCAAGGTCAAGTGCGTTGGAAAGAGGACTCAGAGAGGAACAAATCATCAAGCAAAACCTAAAGCAGATAAGGTTCGCTCGAGCGACTTATCAAGATGGCTCGAGCGACCTTGCGCGGT
>FXXK01002848.1:4871-18493 GCA_900184695.1 Betula pendula
AAAGAGCATCCCTTTCTAGCACCACTTTGAAAAATCCTCGCTCCCGACATAAGGTAACCGCCCTAAGCACTGCAACAGCTTCTGCAATATCTGGGGCTATAATGTGATTTTTAAAGGCTAACAATGTTACCAGCACCACCCCTGTAGGATCCCGGACTATAACGCCAATGCCCATACGACGGTTAACCGCATCCACTGCTGCATCCCAGTTAACCTTGACATAGCCTGCCGGAGGAGCTTGCCATTTATGTACCATGGGAGGGTCCGTCACCACCTGTGTTCGCTGTCAAGCATTAGCCTACTGAAAGGCTTCTAGATTGTCAAACACTTGACTGACCACGATGTGCAGGCAGCCAAGTTGTCGTCTGTGAACCACAGCATTACGTCGAAACCACACGGATTGGGCCACAACTGTTACCCGCTCCAGGTCCTCCCTTCCCAAAAATCGAGCTAAGTCTGACATAATAGCCTGGAAGTCCTCATGCTCACAGCTCCTCTTCTGGATCCTACTACCACACAAACCCCATAAAGCCTTCGCCGCAGGGCACCCCCACAAGACGTGACCCGTGGTTTTCAGACGATCAGTGCACATGGGACAAAGAGGATCCTCAGTGATTTTTCGACGGAACAGGTTAGCTTTGGTAGGCAAAGCGTTATTGCAAGCCCGCCACACAAAAACCTTCGCCGCATGCGGAATGTTTAGCTTCTATACCAGACGCCAGAGATCCTTACATTGGGCTGAGCCTGAACTTTCGCCCTCAGAGGATGAGATGATTGTTTTCTGAAGATGATACGCACTTCGAACTGTAAACTCACCATAAGCTGTATGCCACCAGGTCGGGCGATCATTTGTGTTGATCGAGCCAATAGGAATTTGAGTTATAACCTCAGCCGTACTCTGATCAAACAACTCATGAATCAACCCAACCTTCCAGCTAGGCCCATGCCAATCAATCAGATCTGAAACAATCGTCTCAGCACAGCCCCCTTCTTGCAGAAGTCTTGCAGGGATTATGCTTTGTTGTGGGAGACACCTATCTTCCCATATACGGATTTGGAATCCATTCCCCACTCTCCACTTAATACCAGCTTTGAGAAGGTCTCAGGCAGCCCAAATGCTTTTCCATACATAGGACGGTCGTCTCCCCAATGGCGCTGTAAGGATCGATCCTTGAGGGAAATACTTCGCCTTAAAATTTTTTGCCACCAACGATTCAGGGTTTTGAAGAATTCTCCAGCTTTGCTTTGCTAACAGAGCTTTATTGAAGCTTTCGAGATCCCTAAAACCCATTCCCCCTTGACTCTTTGACACCCCCATCTTCTTCCATTTGACTCAGTGAATGGACCGATCCTGTTCGTGGTGGCACCACCAATAACGTTGAAGCATGGTATCGATCTTATGTAGAAGAGATTTAGGTAGCAAGAACACACTCATGGTACAGGTCGGAATCGATTGCGCCACTGCTTTTATCAGAATTTCTTTCCCAGCTTGGGATAGAAATTTATTCTTCCAGTTGCTTATACGGGCCCAGATGCGATCTTTTAAAGATGTGAAGGCCAAGCTCCGAGATCTACCCACAAAAGCAGGCAAATCCAGAAACTGTTCAACACAATTTGTAGCCTGCACCCTTGAAACTTGTAAGATCTGACTTCTATCTGAGGTAGGCGTGTTGGTGCTGAAGAAGATAGAGGTTTTATCTAGGTTCAAACGTTGCCCGGAAGCTTGCTCATACTTTTCCAGGACAGCTCGTAGTCGGGACCACTCCATAAGATTAGCTCTCCTTGCCAATCAATGGCCAGTACTTATGGTAGAAGCATGGGGGAACCCGTCGGGACTTGGGGATTTGTATGGACCCATCTGGGATATGGCAGTGGAAACTTCTTCACTAGTGCAGTGGGATGTAAGATGTTCGTTCATCTCTAGGGTGACCTTCGTCTGCATCCCATCAAGACACTCGGCCACCCCTGTTGGGTCGAACAATGAGAACAAAGAGTGATAGTACTCCAAGAAGGCACTGCTAACGTCTGAAGCTCTGGTACAACTGTCTCCTGCAGCATTTAGCACCTCACTAATCCAGTTACTCTTCCTTCTTTGATTCGTAAATAGGTGAAAGAAATTCGTATTCCAATCCCCATTTTGGAGCCAGTGGACTTTGGCTAGTTGCTTCCACCTGAGCTCATCTCTTTCTAGCATGTCTTCAATCGCTGCCTAGTGGTACTTAATCTCCCCTACTGAGTCAGCATTGGGCCAACCTTGAAGCACCTCAATTTTCTTCGTTTGCTTCTTCAGCCATACTGCTCGTTTTTTTTGGCTCCGTGACTTACTCCACTTCAGTAGCGATCATTTGCAATGCTCAAGTTTACCAATAAGAACCTCAAGGGGATCCCCGATACGATGACTGCCTTCCCATGACTCTTCGATAACCTTTATGCACACCCCATTGACCATCCAATTGGCCTCAAATTTGAACTGGGCACTACTGCCTATATCCTCCGCTTCTCGGGGGCCATATGAAAGGAGAAGAGGGCAGTGATCAGAATTCTGAGTAGCTAGAACAGAGACATCTACATCCTGAAACGCATCGCACCAGGAAGGGTTAGCAACAGCACAGTCCAGTCGTTCCTTCATAAAAGAGGGATCTTCTCTGTAGTTACACCATGTGAACTTTGACCTAGTAAAACCTAGGTCAGTAAAGTGGCAATCATCTAAAACTGCTCTGAACGCTTCTATCTGTCTAGGAGGTCGGGGTGCACCGCCCACTTTTTTCGACTGATCAAGAATCTCATAGAAGTCACAAATACACAACCATGGTGAAGGCGAAAGGCTTTGAAGATGCCTGAGAAGACTCCATCCTTCTCCTTGATGAGCTGTATCCGGGTGTCCATAAAACCCTGTCAACTTCCACTGAAAGCATTTCCCCGACTCCGTAATGACGGCATTAATATGACGGAGCGAATAATTTTGAATATCTAGCTGGACCTCCTCCTGCCAAAAGAGAGCCAACCCCCCACTCTGACGAACAGAATCGACCATGAACATACTATCATAACCAAGTTTTCCACGCAAAGAAGTCATCTTAGTTCTTTGGAGTTTAGTTTCCATGAGAAATAAGATGGTGGGCCTCTTATCCTTCACCAAAAGGAAAAGATTCCGAACTGTCTGAGGATTCCCAAGCCCCCGACAGTTCCAACTTAGGAGATTCATAATGAGTGGCGGGGCTAAAAACCAGCTGCCGCCACTCCCAATAGTTGGTCCTCCGAAATAACATCCCTGACTTCAGGTCTAGGCTTCTTGTTGCTGTCATTCTCAAAGTCTACTGCATTTAGGTGGTCCCCTGTGGTGCCAGGGAGCAGCAATGCAGCCTTCCTTTTCTGTTTGCCCACAAAGGTGGCTGCCTCACTTGTCTGTGGCTTACTATGCACTTGACCTGCAGAGACTGCTTCCGCCCCCTCAGTAGCCATGCAGACCGCTCTTGCTCTTTTCTTCCATCCTCTGCCTGGAGTCTGTGCAGCACCAACAGGCTGCTTTGGTGGAGCATGTAGTGAGATTTGCGTGGAAACTTCAACAGAATGGTCCCCCTCCGAAGAAAGAGAACAAGGAGTGGAGGTGCCCATTTTACCCTTGGGCTCTGGACGGCTATTAAGTATGTCCATAGTCTGCGCATCGCTGTCAGAGGACAGCTCAGTAATTACAGTAGAGGTTGCCTGGACCACATTCATAGCTGGATCAGAGATAGTCAAGGGTCGAGCCACGTGGCTAGGACTCGGGCTTTGCAGTAAACTACCCATCTTGCCCCCCGTCCCTTCAGCTTTAAAAAGACACGGATTTACTCCTACAATTACTCCCTCCATCTCCACAGCTGTTACCCCGTGAGATCCTCCTGATAATAACACCTCAGGTGGAGCCGGTCTCTGCTGCCCAGGGATGGAAATACCTTGATTACCTCCTATGTGCCGCATTCTATCCTTGTCTGAAGCCGAGAGCATCTGCTCAGCCATATCCCCATAAATACTTTTCGTACACAGATCCCCACGCTAGGTGCTGAGCTTCCTCGTATTGGCTGGATTTGGAGCTGTGCCGGATCTATCGTCCCCTTCATCAACTCGCAGAGCCGTTACAGTTCCAGAAGGGGCAGCATTAAAGCCATTCCCAAGATCTGCCAAGAATCCAGCCATATTGAATTGGCGAAATCCCCGACCGTTACCAACGATCTCTGCCGCCAAATCCGGGATCGCCTGGGAACAGACACCACCAATCACACCCTTCCCGGCGTCAGTAGGTCTCGGCCGCTCACCGGACTTAGTCCTCGCCGCACCATGGATAGACCCCGCCGTTGCTCCGCCTGGGTGTGGAGGGTTCGCCGCTGAATGCCCCCCCGTACCCCATCTTCCGTCTCCTGGTCGTCTATGAGGAAGAGCTTTCAACCAGGCCCCATATTGATTCACACCTCCCTCCCCAACTGAGTTTCTGTCGCCACGCTGAAGACACCCCACCGCAGCATGTCTGATTAAGCCACATTTGAAGCAAAAATTGGGAAGCTTTTCATACTGAAAAGCTACCCAAACTGAGTTATTCTTGATTTTCAACATTCTACCCCTTGAAAGAGGTTTGGACAAATCCATATGTATTCTCACCCTTAAAAACTCTCCCCAACCCTCTCCTTCATCAACAATATCTACCTCTTCCACCGTGCCCACCGAAGAGCCAATTTGGAAGCCAATAGCAGTTCCTATACAGGCCAATGGGAGATTGTACATTCTAACCCAAAAGGAGGCCTTGTCAAAGGTCATCTGGGTTGGCGGCGTGAGACCATTGAACTCTTCCATAGCAAACAAGTGCCCCTCAAACGTCCAGGGCCTACCATCCAATACACTAGCTTTGTCCCAAAGGTATTGGAATTCAATGATAAAAAGGTTTTCTCCAAGCACCTTAAAAGTGCTTGTACCCGTAATTTTCCACCCCCTCATAAAAGTGGATTTGATGATCTCCTTGCTCACCACTCTGTCGGCAAGGACTTTGCCCACCACACATTGTTGACCTCTAGTCACGGCCTCTTCAAGATCCTCCTCTTGAAACTCAAGCCGCACACTTTCTTCCTCCGAAAGGGAAAAATTCCCCAATAATTGAGAGAGATCTGTAGCTACACTGCCCATACCACTGGAATCTGAGAAACCTAAAAAAGGTCACAACCAGCAAGGATCCCTCGGAAGGACAAACCACAAGACACCCAATCAAACTACTTCTCAGTCCTTGTCGGACGAGAAATTTTTTTCGTCTCCTCTAGGTTATCGGCAGTTTTCTTTCTTTATTGGTAGGCCATAATGCGACTTTATTATAATGTGACATGCCTTGTTTAGCTTTTTTTTAGGCTATGAAAGGACTCTCTCTTTCTTAGTTGTTATCACTCCTTTCCCAAGCCAATGTCCATGAAATTACTTTGTAATATTTCTTCCATTCTTGTTTGATTCACTTTTTGTTTCTTTTTGTTTTTCTTTCTTTAATTGTAGGCCATAAAGCGGCTTTATTATCATGTGACATGTCAACCGATCAAAAGCATGGGTATTTTCTTTTGATTTTTCTTTGATGGCCTTTTTGCCCCTCTATCGTAACAAAAGAAGCGACTTGGCCCATTTAAGAACTCTAGCCTACAGCGAGAGCCAGACTCATTTAAAAGTTATACATGAAGGCCATCTCTGCCTATAAATCATCAGATCCAATAGCTTTGTAGGGTTGTTGTAATTTGTTTTCTTCCTCTTACTTTTTTTAATCTAAAGAAATCACAATCTGAGTTCCTTTGCAGAGCTTACCCTTTGGGCAGACATCTGATCTACCAAGTGCTTGAAAAAAGGGGTCACGACTAGCCCATGCGACAGTCAAAGAAGACGAGGATTAAAATAAAGTAAGAATTACAACATTTGATCCAGTAATGTAGCCACATGCTTAGCAACATATGCGGTTGAAAATTTCAAATAGTAATGAATATTTGGTATGATATATTTTTTTTGCTGTTAACTAAGTTAATAAGAACTTAACATGCATATTGTCATATTGATATTGCTACATATCAATTAATAAAAGGTCTTATTTCTTATTTGATAATTGCGGAGAAAATGGGTTTAATTTACATCTACTTCGATTTCATCTAAAGCAATTGCAATTGAAATTGAAATAGAACTATAACTTGTATTTTGTGAAAAACGTATAATTTATAAAAAGAAACAGTTTGACGAGAATGTTAAGTGTTTTTTTTTTTCTTTTTTGGTTTAAAAAAGTAAGATCTTTAAATGATGATGATTTGGCAATTTTGACATTGATGGCATTGATTTAATTTCAGAATAAAAAGTATTAGAAGAAGTTCTGCAAATAAAAACTAGTACTCCAATTGAAATAATAGACTATATAAAAATACTAAGAAAATCATACTTACGCTCACTTATGCCACAAGAAAATTTTAATGATTGAGTCATATTATTTATTGAGAATAATATATTAATAAAACGTGAATATAAATATTTGATGGGTAATTTTGAATCTTAAAAAATTAAATAATTTTTTTAATGTTTTATGTTTCTTATAAAAATTTATCATCTTATTATTTTAAAATTAAAAAAAAAAGTCTCATTTTAAATTTTTACATTAGGTTTCAATATATATTAAGCCGCCGCCCCTTTGGGATGTGGGTATGTGGAAAGAACTAGCTTTCAAATCATTACCAATTTTATTACTTATTTCTATCTTACACAAACTGTTTTTCTCTAACATGCGTTGGTACATAGTATAATATATATATATATAGTACAGCGCTCTGGGTTAATTTTTAAATTTTATTTAATTTATATCTTTCATATAAAAAAAGTTAAAAATCTTAATGATAACATATCGATTAAAAATTTACTTGTAGATCTTTCAATTTCTTCTTTTCTTTTATTTGATGTTTCTTTTATATTTATTTTTTTTTTGGTGTATGAATTTTTACTCCCCTTTTTAAATTGTTGTTCCTATGCGACTAGCAAAGAAAAAAAAATGTTTTCATATTTCCTTTGGAGTAATGCTAGAAGGAATACCCATGTCTTTCTTGTATTATCTCAAAATTGATGTATTTTTAAAATTACTTATTAAATTTGTGATAGACCACTACTGAATTTATATTCAATGACAATTTTAAAAGCCACATCAATTTTGGAGGAATTTTTTTGTCTTTTTGCCATTATCATGCTAAGTTATTGTTAGCTTTTCCGTAATTAAATTTGATCATCAAAAGTAAGAAAAGCACGGTGAGATCAATGCCCAAATGATCAGGTGGAAATTCAGAGCCTGGCCTTTATGCATGATGAATCAACTTCTTTCATTTGTATGATTTGTGCAAACTCAAGGTGAAAGATTCTGAAAGTTTGAGTTTGAAAATAATTTTTCTTCTTCTTCTTGAAGATGGCAGGCGGTGGGGAGGCCGAAAACTTGCTGGATTTGGCGGCGTCCAACGGCGATCGGCGAAAGTGATCGAAGATGGGCCTTTAATAAAAATAGGCAAAAAGATGGCCAACTGTGAGCCAAAATGAAAGCCAACAAACTGCTAAAATAAGACCAATTTATGGGCCTTTTGGGCCTAGGTTTTAAACAATATTACAAAGACTGAAAATTGGGCCAATTATAAGCCAAGAAAAAGCCAACAATGGACTGAAATAAGGCCAATTATGGGCCTAGATCTTCAAACAATACCATAAAGGCCAAAAAAATTTAACCAACTATAGGTTAAGAAGAAAGCCAACAATGGGCTGAAAAATGGGTCTAGGTCAACAACATGACCAAACGTAAACAAAATAATGGGCCAAATAGATGACCGAAAATAATATGGGCAATTTGGCCTTGTTCTTTTTTTTTTTTCTTTTCTTCAACCGATTTTCTTTTTCTTCTTTTTTTTTTTCTTTCTTTTCTTTTCAACCGATTTTTTTTTTCAATTTTTTTTTTTTAAATAAAAAAAGAGGAAGTACACAATATGTATGACAATATGAGCTTCAAAAGAAAAACTAAATGGGCTTGGAGAGATCGAGTCTAACTTGAAATGAAGGAGAACTTTCTAGACTTAATCTAACCCAAGAAACAGAAAAGAATCTTCTTCTTCTTCTTCTTCTTCTTCTTGTGCAATGAAGAAACTCGACAATCACAGAAGGGGATTCTTTTTCTTCTAGTGCGATAGTAGAACGCACAAATAGGACTTGACGGTTGGCGGCGTGGAACAGAACCACCAAAGAACAGAGGGGCTTGCAGGAACTAATCTGGAGACACGGAGTGGTGAGCTTGCTGTGGGGATGAGGTAGACGGTGGCTTGGAGCTGAATCGCCGCAGCACGACGGCTTGAGCGTGCGACAGAGGTGATGGAACCGGCCGCCGCAACACCAACGACTCAGGGTCTGGGTGCAAATCGGAGCGGGCTGAGCTTTTGGTGGATGATCAAAGTGGGCAGGGTCTCTGGGCGCGGATCTGGTGGATTCATCGTCACTAATCTCTTCCCCAGCCTTGGAGAGAGAGCCACCAAATTTTCTTCATTTCTTGGTTGTGAAACGCTGAAACGCGCAAACCGAGAGGAAACCTTTTTTTATTTTTTTACAAACATAAAATCAAATGGAAATCATGAACAGAAACAAGGGTTTCGTGACTGTGATTGAAAACAATGGGAAATAAAGGATAAGGAGCAAAATAAAAATTGCAATCCAGATCGAAAAACTAGCTTGAGCCTATAGCTTTGATATCATGAAAGATAAAGCCTTTGAGGTTACATTATATTCTTATTTACATGATATTTTTACATTATATAAAACTCTTATTTATAAGAGAATTGAAGTAGATAAATATCAATTTAATTACTTTTAAATCCGTTTACAATCAAATCAATAAGATTTAATTACAACCAAATCTAATTATAAGATGTTATAATTAATTACACTAACAAATAAGATGAGTTTCAATATCACTTTGAGAACAAAACGAATATTTCGAAAACAGAGCTTGATTTGATTGAAATTGAAACATTTATTGTGTTGATGTTGTTTTGGGTTCAATGCCATCATTGGTAAACATGAAAAACAAAATTAAAAGAAAAAATGATTTATAAAGGTAGTTTAAGAAAACTATTTATTTAAGTATATCTTTGGCTAAAGAAAAAAACAGTTAAAACTTAATATGATAATATATCAAATAAAATGTATTTATTCCTAGCTCTATCAACTTTCTTCTTTTTTTTTTTTTAAAGATATTTTTTTCGGTGCATGAACATTTCTTTTTTCTTTTAATTTTTGGGTGCTGTGATCTTTTTATATCTTAGTCTCACTGGCACTCACAATACTAATACCTAGTACCTCAAACAAACATACACTACTAATCATACTCATGCACATAACATGCATGTTATGTCCACCTCAAACAAACCGCTTCTCTCTCTTTCTAGAGAGAGAAGCTCCCCCATCTCTTTAGGTAGAGACATTCCTCCTCCTTAGTGAGGTTTCCCTCCGCCTCTAGTGCGGCTGATAGGAGAGGAGGGATGGCTCTACATCCCTCCCTCCTCCCTTCCCTTTTCTTTTTTTTTTTGTTTTTTTGTTTTTATCTCTTTTTATGCTTTTTTTTTTCCCGTTTGTTTTCCCTTTCTTTCCCGTTTTGCCGCCTGCTCACCTTTACTAGGTCGTCCATCCTCTCTGCTCGTCGCCCGCTGCTCCGCTCCATCCCGGATCTGGCATGGTGTTTAGATCGGGTTTCAAACCTCGATCTACTCTCTTCCGTTAGTTCCGTCCACCTACGCGCCAGTTCCCCTTGTTCTCCGGCCTTCCAGCTTCCAGTCGCCGTCACCAGCGACCCGTTCTGCCTTCCACGCGCTGGAGCGTGGATCGCATGCGCCGATCAGTGTGTTTCTCTTCCCCACCGTAGCCGATGGTTGCTAAATTTTTTGTTATTTTTCTGTATTTTCCTTTGTATTTCTGTTGTTGTTTGTTTTAGGGTTTTTGTCTCCTTTTACTTTGTTGCTTAGATCTAGTTGTGGAGACTTTTGTTTTGATTTATGGGTTGTACCTCTCTCTTTTTCAATCCCAGTTTCAGACTTTGATAGTGCATTTTCCGCTTCAACCTCCTTCCAGTGGTTGTTGATGGTGCTTCGTGGGGGTTCAGATAAATTCGCCCTATTTTGTACCATCTTTGCCTTAGAAATTGCTTTATGCGGCTCCTTGAAAGGACCGAGTCACTTGTTTGACCCATTTCCTACCCTTTGTATATATTGCTGCACTGTTGCTTTTCGATTTGGGACTGTTGTTGGGGAGCCCACTCCTATTTCAATTTTAGGATCCCCCACTCTTTCTTCCTTTCGGATCAAGAGTGGGAAAGATCCTCCCTTGTAACCATTTCCTTATTTAATTAGGAAAAAAAAAAATGCATGTTTGTTATTCCTCCTTTGTGTGGCAGTGCTCTTGGTACAATGTCACATGGTTAGCTTAGCTAATGCAAAACTTTCAAACATTACAACGGATCGATATGTTCTTTTTGCCTTAAAGGCTCGTATTTCTTTCCTTGCAATGATTTGACAAACAATTGGTCCATCGGAACCTCTATTTGCAATTGGATCGATATTACTTGTGGTTCCCGCCATCATTGAGTCACCGCTTTGAACCTTTTTTACATGGGTTTTGTATGCACCATTCCTTCACATATGAAAAACCTTTTATTTATTGTCAATCTAAGTATCGAAACCAATAGTTTTCATGGCTCTCTGCCCAAAATGTTATCTCATTTTTACCAAGTGCAACACTTATCATTTGGATTCAATAAGTTCAGCAAAAAAATCTCATCATAGATGAAACTATTAACCAAACTTCAAAATTTGTCTATAAATGGAAACAGTTTCACATGTGGTATCCCATCATCTTTGTCTAACATGTCTTTATTGGAAATTATAGATCTTGGATCGATAATCTGTTAATGTGATACTGACTTAAATATAACACGTGTTACAATTTTATTGATTTTAACATGTCACACTATCGGAATCTATTAAGTCAGTAGATGTAATTTGACTGTAGAGAGTAAATTATTTTTTTGGCATACCTGAGGAACATCTGAATTCATTTTGATACCACATGGAACTAATTGTAAATCCCCACATGAACTCATTTTACATTTTTTCATAAAAAATCAAAAGAAAACCATTTAAAATAGCTATATCAGCCAATATGAAATAAGTGTAAAAAGTAGCATTACTCTTTAAAAAAAAACTATTTTTTAGTAAACCCACCAAAAATTTGCGTTGTTAATTAGAACAATTCTTCAACAAACTCCCAAACCCATAGAATAAAATGCGTAGAAAAGATTCTTCAAAAAACTAAATAAATAAAATAATCTTAGATATAGAATAAGTTGTCTTGATTAATTACTAATCAGTGTTTGCTTGTTAAAGTTAAAAAGCAGGTAAAGAATCAAATTAATACTAGTTAGGATCAACAATACTGGGACAAGATATTCAAAAAAAAATATATCTTTCTCTTAAATAAAATAATATATATAATTCATCTAAGACAAAGTTGTCCTCCAAACTGGGTTGAAGGAATTTCTTTCGACCCAGTCTATAAAAATGTCATGTGTTCCTTTGCATTAAATCCGAATCCTTTCCAGTTCAACCAGTTCACTTGAACTGGAGAGGAGCCGGTTCACGGCTGAGATCTTTTAAAAAAAAAATCTAAGGACTACAACTTGTTGTGTAATAAGCAGCTAGTTTACTAAAAAAAAAAAAAAAAACGTTAAGCTTAACGTTAGACTAAACTAGTTGGAAAACATTATAAAATAAAAAATAAAGATCTTCTCCCAAATAACACATCTTCCCTCCCTCAAATCTTTTACAAACTCGTGTTTTTACTCCCTTGTTTGGTGAGGTGAAAGGAGGGAGAGGAAAGAGGGAAAGGGAGGGTGGAAGGAAACAAATCCACAAAGTTCTGTAAAAGACGATTTTTTTTTTTTTCCGACCCATTTTGATAATCTGTATTTTAAGGATAAAAGGGTCTTCTTCATTCAGATCAGGAGCTCTATAACAGTAGTTCTATTGTATTTTTCAAGGACTTCGCCCAGGCTAATTAAAATGGGAAAAATCAAGCCTTTCATAGGAAGCACATGAGAGATCAGAATCAATTGCAGAGAAGTCAAATTGAAAGTCTTTGGCTGTAAATTATAAAGTCGTAGTACTGAGTGTTGAGATAATATAATTTTTATAGATCTCCAATTAAGCAAAAAATAGCATAATAAAAAATATATAACACAATCATACAAGACATTAAGATTTAAAAGGTTTGGCTTAACAAGTCTATATTCATTGTCGGAGATAATCCGGAAGAAATTCAGTATCAAAAGGGTGGAGTACAAAGAGTAGTACAAAAAAAATCACTCAAACCCAAAAGCCCCAATACACCCAAGCTCACTCACATATAAAAGAGAATTAAATATAAAAGAGAAATACTCTATTAATTCTCTAAGAGCTGCTGCAACTCTCTCTATACTCTGCTTCCTCTTGTTCTTCACGGAAGTCACTAAATTGCTTCTCTCTTAGGGCCTGTTTAGTTGCTGTTTTGAAAATAAGTTTTCAAGAAAAAGTAGAGATGGAGACATTGGCGGGTGGGAGAATTCAAAAAGACAAACCAAATCTTTATAAGATCTGTGGTTAGCTAGGACATGATTTTTCCCCTGGATGATACCAGCACATAGTTCAGATTAACAGATCTACCCCTGGAGAACGGTCTCTGTCCGGCGATAAAATATTGGGCAGTCTCAGGGTGGTGTCGGTTGTGCCGATATTGTTGATACAGAGGAAGGGCCCTTTCGGTTGGACGGCCGAGCCTTTTGTTCGTTGGAATCCGAAATCCTGGTGAAAGGAAGTCGGATTCCCACAGACGGCGCCAACTGTAGATGTCGGTTTTCTACAGTGGACTCCGGGCCACCTTCCAGGGAGGAGCTCCGCCTGCACAAGGAGAGAAAGCATTAGAGTACCCGCTGCGCTTGCCAGTGGGCCCCTCCGATGTAAAGTCAGTTGGAGAGGAGAGGAGAAGGGAGAGAGATAGATGTGTGTGAGATAATACCTTACCGTATATATATAACACCCCAGCCCTTTGGTATCTATAACACCCACAGCCCTTTGGTATTCTATAACACCCAAGCCTTTTGGTATTCTATAACACCACAGCCCTTTGGTATTCATAACACCCACAGCCTTTTGGTATTCTTTTGGGCTGTGGGCTGGCGACATGAGCCTTTAGGTAATTCCTGAGCCCTACAATTATTTATTGTATAAGTATACTAAATATTAATAAAAGGTATTGTAATAATTAATATATAATATATTATATATGTCATATATTGTATCAAGTATATAATATATAATTATATGCATAAACAATATATATACTATCTCTCATTGATGGATGAAAAGAGAAAAAAGAAAAACAGACTAAATGAAAACACTGAAAACTGTTTTTTAGAACATGTATAAGTTGGTTTCCAGATTTTTTTTTTTTTAGTGGTTTTCCTGTTATTCCACTTGTTTTTGGTTTTTTAAAACGGCTGTCAACGGCAATAGATAACGTGTTTTGCTGTTTTGAAAACA
>FXXK01002849.1:0-18295 GCA_900184695.1 Betula pendula
CCCTATTTACGAGATCGCTTCGGGAGCGCCAATGCTTCAAAATAGATTAGTTTAGAGGTGCATACAACTCGCAGTTGGTGAAAATCTACTGCATAATAATTCACCACTGTAATAAATTTGGCTTCGATCTCTTATGTGTTTGTAATTTTCTTTGATTTGTGTGTCATGGTATATATCATGACTCCTTTTTGTGATATATATGCTTGGCCAAGTTTTGGCTATGCCTGTGCATATTTAGTACTCCACTACGTACGTACGTACCATATATCATTTATTTGCTTCGGATCCGTCGAAAGGTTTTAATTTATTAAATATTTGAGTTAAATATATTTTGGCTCCTCAAATTAACAGCGATTTTGATTAGCCCTCTAAAGTAATAACCCATATATATGGATAGATTAAACTACCAAGTCTTTGTAAAATAACCTCCTTTGAAATACCCTTACTTTATATTGGATGAAAAATCAATTTTGACTTTTTTTTTTTCTTTCAAAAATACCCTTACTTTGACTAATGAAAAACTAAATTTATTCTTTGAAAATCTAAGTTTGACCAATATTTAGAACAAAATATATATATTTTTACTTTATTGTAAATAAAAATTGAAAAAAAATCTAAAATAAATCTTTGATTCAAAGCGCCAATTTAAATAATAGCTCAAGTTTTTTGTTTTTTCAATTTTAATTGCATAAGTTTTTTATAAATGTGAAAGTGGCTATTGAATTTTCAGCCAATTTTGCAATATCTGTAAGTGCCACGCACATCAATTTTTTTTTATATTATTAAAAAAATTAAATATTTGAAAAAAAAACCAAATTTTTAAAGCAATGGACGAATCTTCTTTTGCATAAATTCTTCTACTTCATTTGACAATAAAAATAAAATTTCCCTTATATTATTATCAATAAAAAAACATAATTTTATATTATTTAAACAAACAAAAAAAAGTGGGGAAAGGGGGGTGGCTCAGCCACCTCAGCCACCATGAGATTCTATGTTTAGGTGGCCGAATCAGTACATAAGAGAGTATACTAAATTTAAAAAAACAAAGCAAAAACAAAACAAAAACAAAAAAAATAAAACATGACAAAGGATATTAACATATCGCCAGATATTCGGATTTCTAGAAGCTAAGGAATATGATCCTCTCCCTCGACTTCACCCTGCTTATCAATTTACCTCTTGGTAGGGCCGATGGGTTTTTTATTTGATGAGCTGTGTTGTAATTTTTTTTTTTTTTTTTGAATTTGGTCAATTGGAGTGATATTTTTTTAAAAAAAAAATCTATTATTTTTTGTTTGTTTTTATTTTTGTTTTTTTATTTTTCTAAAATTTTTATTTTATTTTATCAATGGTATTTTCGTCATTTTGAGGATATTAAAATTGTTTGATAGTTTGAAAAAACATGTCAGTTGAACAAGGTAGTTTGGATAAGGATATGTAAATTTTTTTCAAAAATAATTATTTAAAGAAATTCATTTTTTTGAGATCCACTCGTGATCTTATCGATCACCAATAAACTGCCATCTACCATTACACTTTACCCAAAAAAAAAAAACCTCATTCCTGAAAGCTTTCTGCAACTGAGAAGCATCACATTGGTTCAGCAAATGGTTTGGCCAAATTTTAGCTAAAATTCACTTTTTTCCATTTTAGCTAACAACTGTTCAAAAAAACCTACAATCTGGCTCAGCTTTTTTGGCTAACAACTTTACTATTTCATTTAAACATATTAATTTATTTTATTTATATCTTTTTATATTCTCTCTCTAACAATCATATTTTGAAACCTATCATTTCTAACATTATATTCTTTTAAATTCGTCATTTTTAGTTGATCATCAATTTTAAAAAATTCATTTTTTCATAATGGTCCATTTTTTTAAAACAAACTCTATCTTTTTCTAAAGCTCTTTTTAAAAAAAAATGAGAGCACATCAATACCAAAGAGGAATACTTGAAAAAAAAATACCAAAGAGGAAAGCAGGCGACAGGAAAAAAAAATAAAGGAGAAAAGAAGAATGCGCAGGAGAGAAGAAAGGCGCAGGAAAAAACAAATAAAAGAAAGAAGAGAGGAGAGAGGAGAGAGAGAGATAATTATTTTATTAGTTAAAAAATGGTTTGGTGAGCTACAACCATTAGCAAAGTTGCTGAGCACTGTAGCAGCTCAGCAAAATATTGGATATTTTGCTGAGTCGGATGTAAGAGTTTTTTTTTTAATTTTTGCTACAGGGCTCAACAAAGTAGTTTTTTAGCTACTTTGTTGAGCCTAATGTGAGTGCTCTGAGTAGACAATGTTGGCATGTATAAGTTGAGTTTGGAGTACGCAGTAGATCCTTCTCACCCATTCAGGTCCGTCCAAAAGTTTCTTAAAATTGTCTCTCAGCATTGTGAAATGGTGTACAATATCCAACAGACGTCAACTGAGATCTGTGTGATGGTAGTTTTGTTTTTGGGTTAAATACTTTGTCCCTTGAACTATCATTGATTTTCAAAAAAGTCACATGAATTGATAAGAGCTTTGATATATCAAACTACAATTTTCTTGTCATTAAGTCATTTTTCTGGAAAAAAATTTTCTATAGAGAGTAAGACTTTCTACCTCCTTAGTGAGGTTTTTTCCGGTTGCTGGTGTTGCTATGAAGGGATGAGAGACGATTCTTCATCTCTCCCTCCTCCTTTTTCCTCCGTTTTTTCTTTTGTTTTTGTTCTTTTTTGTGCTCTTTTTTTGGTATTTTTCCCCTTTCAACAGCCCATCTCCTCCACTGTCCACCTTCTCCACCGCGTCATCCACCTTCTCCACTACGTCATCCACCACGTTGCTAGTTGGATCTGTCTTGGTTCTAAGATGGGTTTTTTCAAAGCTCAATTCTACCTTTCGCTGCTAGACCTAGCTCGCCATGCGCCTCTCCATTGTGTTCACCGGCGCCGTCTACTTCCATCGCCACCAGCCACTCCTCCTTCTGTCGACCATGCGCTGGTGTNGTGGATCTCACTTGCCGGCTCGTGAATCTCACGCGCCTATCAGTGTGCTCCCTCCACCTCATCCTCGTTGTTGCTACTGTTTGCTGAATTTTTTGTTATTTTTCTGTATTTTTTCTTGTAATTTTGTTGTTGTTTGTTTGGGTTATTGTCTACATAATCTGATGTTATTTGATCTTGTTGTAGAGACTTTTGATCCGTTATTTGTGTTGGTCTCTCGCTCTACTTCAGCCTCTATCTGGTGGCTGCTACAGTTGCTTAGTAGGGATTCAGATAGGCTTGCCTTAATCTGTGCCATTTTTGCTTCTGTAACATCTTTATGCGGCCCTTTGAAAGGACCGAGACACTTGTTTGACCCATTTCCTACTTTGTGTTTATATTTCTGCTTGTTTTCATTCAGTTTGAGCCTATTGTTAGGAAGTTAACCCCTTTTTCTGTTTTAGAATTCATCACTCTCTCTTCCTTTCGGATCAAGAGTGGAAATGATCATCCCATATAACCCATTTCCTTATTCAATTAAAAAAAAAAAAAAAAGTCTTTTTCTGTTAATTTTTAGTTTACATTGTTGTTCGTTGAGTGTTTTTTTTTTTTTTTGTGAGTGTCCTAAAAGAATTTGTTTTTACATTATAGATGCGGATTGGAGAATGATCGAAAGAAAAAAATCTCTATTTGACTGAGCTTATTCCTATTCCTATGAAATTCATTGGAACTGAGAAAGTATAAAGATGGTTTTGTTATTCCGTTTTTGTCCTTATTTTTAGTTTTAATTTATATATTTTTTATTCAAATTGATTATTTTTTTCTTTTGTAATTTTTCATTCAATTTAGGGAAATGATAGTGAGAAAGAGAGAGAGTTTCCTTTCATTATTTTTTGTACGGTGTATGACGCTTTTTTAGTTTATATTGTTGTTCATTAAGGGTTTTTTTTTTTTTTTTGTGTGTGTAATGCACTTTGTTTACATGCTTAATTAATAGATGACATTAGCTTTCAAGGTTTTATAACGAATTTTTTGTTTCCTTTAATTTTTAGTTTCTTTAGTTTTAAATTGCATCTATATGAACAAATATTTAATACGTTCCAATTTATAAGGATTAAACATCTCAATAATTGGTTACGAGTAATCTTTTAAAGACTTTTTAAATAATTATAATAAAAAAATCCGCGCATTATGCGGGTTATAAGCTAGTAATACTTAAAATGAATGGTTATAAGAGTTGTTGGGGGCAAACCATGCCCCAAGTCGTGGGCCTGTATCCCTTATTCGAAGGAGATTTTGTACTTTGCCCATACATGTGTAGGAGTGGGACTCACGGTGGGATTTTATCCCCTACAAGAGCCAAAATAAGGAATTGTTTTTTTTCCTCAAATGTCGAATTATGTATATTGGAATTAAAATAAGAATTAGAATTTGGATATGGTTAGGCATTTAATTGGTGGATAGAATTGTGAAAAGAAACTTCAAAATAGCCATTTACATTAACAGCTATATCAGATTATATTTTAACAAAGGAGTATATATATGTCCTCTCCCGCCTAGCTTCGATCATCGCCGTGGTAATCCAAATTGACCTTTTGGTAGGCTGGGTTTTTTTTTTAATTTTTTTTTTAATTTTTTTTTTATTTTTTTTAATTTTTTTTTTATTGATGATTGTGTTGTAAAAATAGGGCTTATTGCGCCCAAAAAGAGTTGGTATTCCTATGCATTTATATTTAATTCAACTATTCCATTAAGCTTTTTATCTCATAGGGGTGGGTTTGGGTTGTCTATCTTCGGTGAAAGAATCATCAAAGCCACCGGTTCATCCTACTGGACCTGCCCATATGCATACTGTTAAGCATCAAGGCCCAACCCCGAAAAATATGCATAGTTGGTGTTAAGCATTAAGCATTAGGGCCCAACCCCATAAAAATGTGCAAATGGGGTGTGGGATTTGGTCGAATTGGGGATTGTGCATCGTATTTCAGACTCTTGAGGATTGTACAATCGATTGTGATTACGGTTATTTATTCGCATTCCAAAAAACCAAACTTACGCAAAGTAAATTTTTTTATCTACTCTTGAGGATATGCAATAGATATGAATGGTTTTTGTAATGTTGGATAGATGTAATTTTCATAATACCGGTGGAAAATTTGATAACGGAGATGCAAGTTTGAACCAAAAAATAATGGACACTCACTACATACACTCAAACCTGTAACTAGTTAAGCCAACATGTTGAAGGGGAGTCTTGAGGGTGTTAGTAAAGACTTTAGAAAGTGTTGGGGGGCAAATAATGCCCTAAGTCGTGGACCGCGTGTTTAATTAAAGTCTAAAGAGTAAAGTATCTCAATAGGGTCTTGAGAAAAGTACTTATATTGATTTTCTTGGGATTGAAAATTTTATGTCAAAATTTTTTAAACAAAATCTTGACCTTAGTTTTGACATATTGGAAGAAAAATTGATTTTTCATGCTCAAGGAAGAATTGATCATTCTTGAAAAAAATTTACGAAGAATGAATTTATAACAATCAATCAAGAGCTTGTAAAGATTATTTATCTTAAGTTGGTGCGATCAGATCTACTATTCAGTCATGTTGTGATGGGTTTCAAGTTGTTTCTCTTCTTGTATCAAGTTGCTTTGGTGTTGAGAAGTACGTGATGAAATTGATTAATTGAACATCCAAAAGATTGATGCAAAAATGATTTGAATTCAATGACAAATTCTTTTCAACCCAGGAAGACTCTTCCAGAAGAAGATACTGAATTAGTGGCTAAGTTGTTAGATATTGAATTAATGGCATTGGAATATCTTAATAGAGAAGATCTACACATGAATGGAAGAATCGTGCATAATATTTGAGAATCATTTTTAGAATAATATCTTATAACTTTCTCTACAAGTATTTTTTTTTTTTTTGTCTCCAAGTTTAAGGATATATTAGTATTTTTGTTTTTCTTTTCTCCAAGTATTTCGCTTGGAAAACACTCAAACCTAGCTAATATAAAGGCATATAGTCTGTGTACTTTTGGAATTCAGTTTTGAGTATTAATCAAAATTTTAGTCTTTTAGAGTTATTCTTTGTTTATTTCTTTAGGGCGAGTAGGGTCTTTCTCTTCCCTAATCATTATTTTTTCTCCTCCTGACTTTCCTTTTCAATCTCCAGTTCTTAATTTATGTTGCTATAATACGCTGCCAGAACAATTATAGCTCCGCCCGAAAGCTAGTCATATTTTCATTGTATTTCTCTCTCTTGTTTTTAATGCAATAAATTTCTTATTTTTCCCACATGAAAAATCGTAATAGAAAATATTCTTATTCCATGCAAAATATTCACCAATAATCTTAAAAAGCCAAAAATACAACAACTCAAAATTAGTTTTAAGACTAACATAACAAATGTAAATGCTTCAGACTTTAACTAAATACAGCACTGGAATATATGAGGTACAATTACCAACAAACACACATGAAACTCAAGCGAAATACAACACACAAACAGATAGGAGTATCGATTACGAGCATAAAACACAGCAAACATAAGTGCATCACAAGAACACATAAACATATGGGAATACTCATATCTGTGTACAAGCATCAAAGTTAAGCAAGTTGTCTCATAAATCACACTTCTCTTAGGTCTTCAATAAGCTTGTCCAAATTGTGGTAAGAAGATCCACATTGGTTAACACAATCGTGAGCCAATTTCGCAATCCGGTCCATCGACGTGAAGAATTCTGCACTTCTATCTTCCATCAATGTCTTTATCATCTTCTCAACCGTCGATCGATCACATGTGTCCTTCGTATCAAGGCCAATCCTCCGCACCTCGCTAACCAACCTACTATTAATCTGTTGGTCCCCATAATGGGGCCAACAAAACAAAGGGACCCTAGCGACAATGGCCTCTAGGATAGAGTTCCAGCCACTGTGGGTAAAAAATCCACCCACGGCTGGGTGGGCCAGGACTTCTTCTTGTGGTGTCCAATGCACCAAAAAGCCCATCCCTTTGGTTCCCTTTTGAAGCTCCACCGGGATCCTCTGCTCACCTTCCACACTTTCAACGCCATCATCCCGTATAACCCATAGAAACGGCTTTCCACTATTGACCAGACCGTGCCAGAGCTCCATCAACTGACCGCGTGTCATGATCGCCAAGCTCCCGAAGCTGATATAAACAACTGATCTTAACGGCTGCGAATCCAGCCACGTCATGCAACTACGGTTGGCTTCGCATAAATTGCTAGAGGATGATAAAGGTTGCGAGACGTCTTCTCCAACACGGGATCTCAAGAGAGCAATATTGAGAGGTCCAATGGTGTAAACATTGGAAAAGAGAGGAGTGACGTGGGAGAGAATTGGAGCTTCGAGATTTTCAAAGGTGTTAAGTATGAGTGGCGAACCTTGAGTCATGGTCTGGTCCTTGATGAATAATTCATAGGCGAGATAGTCGAGTTGTTTACTGCCAAGGGTAGGTAGGTCTCGGCCTCGCAAAAGGCCCTCCATACCTGGTATACCTGTCACTGTGCGATCCATATCGTCATCTGCTTCAATTTCATGAAAGAATTTCAAATTTATTTGAGTAAGGAATGGTTTCTACGTTGCGAGGGCAAAGAAACATACTTAATGCATGTAGAATACATAATATAGGCTTTAATGTATGGCTGCATACGCTATATAACCTCAAATTCTGCATGAGTTGTTAGAATTAATTGTCTATTTATAACATCAGTATGCACCCACAAGGTACTAGTTTGGTTATTATATGTAGGGCTTATGGGCCAGCAAGCCCACATAAACGAAGCACCAAGCCCACATATTCCGGCATTGGAGTCATGCATCGCCGGTCTACACCGACAAGCTCCTTGGCTTATTTTTATCCTCTTTTACAGTTGCTTCCGATATATATTCTGACACGAGAAAAATTGTTCTGTCAAATTTTTTTTTTTTTTTTTCTATTCACTATCAAAACTTTTCTTAATTACTATATATTGACACTATGGTGGGGAAGGTAAACCTATTTAAATTTCATTTAATCTTTACCATGGGATCATCCCACGATCATCCATGCAAAATAAGAAGTTCGAATGAATTTTTCATGCATGGATGATATTCATCATGTCAATAGTATGTTTGCTTATTTTGAGGACATGCTTTGAATGAAAATCTTGTACAAAGCATTGAGACACCACGTCAGTTAAGTGAAAAGGATATATTAATTTATGAAAAATCTTTGTCATAATGTTAAATTACCACTTATTACAAAAGTTTAAGGTAATATAAAATAATAAATTTAATCATTTAATCAAATATTTTAATACTCGTCCTCACATGTGGGCTCAAACTCTTCTTAATAAATGAAGCTCAATACGTGAAATATTTAATTGAAATAAGAAGTAAACTAGTTGTGGGAGTCTGGATTTTCGAATTCATTATGTTAAATCACCAATTGACTCAAAAGCTTAAGCTAAAAAAAATTAAATTTAATCATTTAATCAAATACTTTAACACAGACGCTCACCTCCGAGTGGAACTTGGCCTTCCTCAATTAGCTTCGGAAGACATAATAAAGACAACAAGCAGGCAACAGGTAAGGCCAAAAATGAAATCGCGCGAATTCCCAATTCCTTGGCAAAATCAATTGCAAAAGGCATAAGTCCATCCGCTATTACACAGGTAACCGGAAGCTCAGACTTTTTGCAAAGTTCACCCAGCAACTCGCAGAAAAGTTGTTTCATCATGGAGATGACGAAGGAGATTAAGTCTGTAATGTGATGGATACTACGACGCTGGTGATCGGTTGGCAGGCCATCGGGGATGGACTCAAAGTGGAGGGTTGGAAAGTGAGTAGAGAGCACTTGTAGGTGGGTGAGGCGGCGGTGGTTGTGTTTGGTGTTGAGGAAGGTAACGTGGAAGCCTGCGTGGCTTAGGAGCGCTGCTAAATTCAACAAGGGTTTGATGTGGCCTTGTAAAGGGAACAGGAAAATCAAAGTCTAACTCTCTCTCGTTTAGAGAGAGAGACTCCTCCTTCTCCTCCTCCTTAGTGAGGTCCTCAGGCCCCGTTGGTGTTTATAAGGGAGGAGGGATGGCTGTTCATCTCTCCCTCCTCCCTTCTCCTTCTCTTTATCTTTTCTTCCTGTTTCCTTTTGTGTTTGTGTTTTTTGTTGGTGTCTCTTCCGTTTCAGCAGCTCCCTTCCCTCACCATGAGAAGAGCACAGTTCACCATGCCATTCACAGTGTCGTCCACCCTATCCTCCATGCCATCACAGCGGGGCAAGCCAGAACTGTCAAGGTTCTCAAATCGACTCTTTCAAAGGTCGATCTACCTTCCTCTGCCAGTCCCTACCTGCCACGCATCAATCCACGGCGTTCACCGGCGATCTCCGCTCCATCCGCCACCAGCCACTTCCTCTTCCGATGTCCACGCGCCGGCGCGTAGATCTCACTCGCAGGCGTGTGGTCCTCACGCGCCGATCATCGCCAACCACCTTTTCTCCGCCGGTGCTGCTATCTTCTGGACTTTTTGTTATTTTTATGTATTTTTTCTTGTTTTCTTGTTGATTGTGTTGGGTTACTGTCTCCTTATTTTGCAGTATTTTGTTAGCTTAGTGGAGACGTTTGTAACCGGATTTGTGGTGTCTCTCTTTGCTACAGTCCCTAAATCGAACTCTAACAGTGCTATTATCGATTCAGCCTCTTTGAGGTTGTTGTTGTTTCCAAGTGGGGGTTCAGATAGGTTCGCCTTAATCTGTTCCCCTATTGCTTCTATTACCGCTATATGCGGTAAATTGAGAAGGCCAGGACACTTGTCTGTCTCATTCCTTACTGTTTGTTTGTATTTTTGCATTATAGTCTTCGTTTTGGGTGTATTGTTGGGGAACCCACCCCTTTTTTGGTGTTTTGTTTTTTTGTTTGATCTTTCATTCTCTTTTTCTTTCAGATCTAGTGGTAATTAAAGATCTTCTCTTATAACCCCATTCCTCAATCAATTAAAAAAAAAAAAAAAGGAACGGGAAAATCAGTATATGAGGTTGCTGATTCATCTTAAGGTTCTCCATTCCCAAAGACAATATTCCAAACAAAAGCAGGTTCCCGTTCAAGTGGTGAAGCTTTAGTCATTCAACGTTCAGTTGTAATGTTAGGTAGTTTGGATGTCCAGTCACGAAACCCACCTATGCATCATGCAGGCAGGATATAATTATAACCCATAATTAAACATTTTTGCGACTAAATGGATTTTCGTCGCGAAATGTTCAGAGAAACGTATATTCGCGAAAAATTTTCCGGATGTTTGAGCGCACGGAATCGCAATTTTTTTTTTTTTTTATATTTTAACATCATATTAACCAAAAAAATGTTTTTTTATGCACAATTTAAAAAATTAATATAATTTCCCGACAAGCCAAAATGCTTTTTATTTTGTTTCATTTATCGCATATAATTCTCGTACTTGTCTCGATTTATATATGCTTGTCTGTGTTTTCGAAACCTCTGAGATTTGTCCTGATATTATTATTCTCTTGTCCTGAAAACTGTCTCGCATCCCGAAAAATGTTCCCGAGCCGAAAATGCCTGGCGAGTCCCGGCATTTGTTTCTTCCGATATATATTTGTCTCGCATGTTGGTCAAAATCTCGGGTCCTGATAGTCCGAAATGCCGAGCAGTCCCGAAAAATTTTTGTTTACTTTCTTGTTCATGTCCTCTCTATTTCGAAAATTCTCGGATTTGCGTTGTTGTTTTGCCCGAAAAATGTCCCGAGAAAGCCGAAAATGTCCCCGCGTCAGGAGATTAGTCCCGAAAATGGTCCCGGCCGAAATCCGGGTGAGGTCTCAAAAAGTTCCGGCATTTTGTCCCCGGACTCTGGTTTTTCTCTATATAATCTGTTTTTTCGGCTGAGCCTGGGAGTCCCGAAAAATCCTGGCGGGCCCGGCAGCCCAAAAATGTCGTCAGCGGGCCCAAAAATGCCTCAGACAGTTCCAAAAATTTCCCGAATTCGTTCATTGTGGTCGCGGATACTAGGTGGTGTTTGCGTGGTCGACCATTTTGAGAATTGAGCTTAAACTCTGAAAAGGGTACGTACAAACGGAAACCATTTTACGAAATTAAAAAAAATTTCGCAAACGAAAAATGCATTTCCGTTAACTATTATTTTAGCCCCACCAAACATAAAAAACGAAAAACATAGTTTCTGAAATCATTAGGTCGAAACAAACTGCAAGTTGATTCCCTTAATTACTTGACTTTTCGAGGAATACTTTAGATTGAGCCACGTACCTTATATATGTATCAGTATCAAAACACACTAGCATTTACATTTGCTTAGCTCGTATAGCCGTAAGGCAGGCTGGTATTTTGTGTTGAGGGTGGTATGCTCCCCATCTTTCGTTTTATAAGAAATAACTATAGTATTTTAAAGACTTTACTTAACATTTTATTTTTTTTTTTTTTTTTTTTTTTTTTTTATACATATGTTAAAGGTTTTATCGGATGACCACCGTCACATGAGTGTCTTTAATGAAATTATTAATTATATGTTATGAAAAATTTTAAACTTATGTAACTATTTAACCCTTCAATTTTTTTCAATTACTTCTCCTTTTAATTTTATCAATGTATATATAATTTCATTAAAAAAGAACACTCATGGACGGTCATCGATCCTAATAAAAACAATACCTGTTAAACATATGTACTAGGTTTTTACATTTTCTTAAAATAAAGCTATAGTAGAATTTTCTTTATACGAAAAAGATGGAGGCGCATAGCGATCCTCAAAACCCACAACACAACCAGCCTGACCTATACGCTATACCGAAGCTAAGCCAAAATGTAAATGCTTAGTGTGTTTTGAAATACGTATAATTAGCGAAAGGTACGTGGGCTCCATTAAATCATGTCCTCGAAAAGTCAACGTAATTTAGGAATCAGCTTTAGCCGTTTGTTTCGACGTAAATTGATTTTCAGAAACATTATTGTTCGTATTTTTTAGTTTTGGTGGGGTAAATAATAAGTTAGACGAAATCATTTTCAGTATGACCAGAAATTTTTTTTTTTAATCGTCGTAAAATGTTTTCCCTTTTAAAACGTAAACCATTTTCCGAGTTTAAGCGTCACATTCTCAATTGTAGACCACAGCTAAAAAACACACCAGATCCCGCGGAACCCAATCGAAACCAAACTCGGAGAATCTTTTGGACCTGTCTGGGAGAATTTTTGGCACCGCCCGAGACATTTTTGGGACCCTGCCCGGGACACCGACCAGAGACTTTTTCGGTCCCCAGACCGCCGTACATTTTCGGACCCACCCGGGACCCCGTCGGGACATTTCCGGGACCTGCCGGAATATTTTTGAGACCTCCCCGGAACATCGCCGGGACATTTTCGAGCCTCCTGGACCCCCGGGTACAGTCTTCGGACCTTCTCGGGACATTTTCGGGACCGCTGCGGAACATGTTTCGGGACTGTCCGGACCCGCCCGAGACATTTCGGACCTGCTCAGGGACATTTTCGGAACTATCCGGACCCGCACCGACGACCAGAGTTTTTGGGACATGCCGGGACACTTTTCGGGACTGCCCGGGCTCCCCAGACATTTTTTCGGGACCCGCTCGGTACATTTTTCCGGGACCGCCCTAGCATTATGTTTCAGGACTCCCCGAGACATTTTCGACCCCTCGAGACGTTTTAGGACTCCGAGCGACATTTCGGGACGTCCGACGACATTTTTGCGATCTTGCCCTGACATTCTTTTGGACTTGTCCGGGCACATTTGATATTAATTTTTTAAATTGTGCATAAAAAATACATTTTTTTGGTTAATATGATTGGTGAAATATAAAAAAAAAAAAAACAAAAATTTGCGATTCCGTGCGCGTCAAACATCCGGAAAATATTTCGCGAATATCACATTTCTCTGGAAACCCATTTTCCGACGAAAATGCATTTTTACCGTCGCAACAATGGTTTAATTAATGGGTTATACTATACCGCCATGCATGATGCATATAGGGGGTTTTGCTGACATGGACATCCATAACGACCTATAAATACAACTGAACGTTGAGATGCTAGCTCATCCCAACTTGGAACCTGGAAACCACTGCATTGATTCTGCATAATTCGTCTTTGGGAATGGAGAACCTTAAGATGAATCGCAGACCTCATATATACTGATTTTCCCGTTCCTTTTTTTTTTCTTTAATGATGAGAATGGGGTTTATAAAGAAGATTTTTAAGTAACCACTAGATCTGAAAAAAAAGAGAATGAGAAGACAACAAAAAAACAACACCAAAAAAGAGGGTGGGTTCCCCAACAATACACCAAACGAGACTATATGCAAAAATACAAAAAACGTAAGGAATGAGACAGACAAGTGTCCTGGCCTTCTCAATTTACCCATATAGCGGTAATAGAAGCAATACGGGGAGAGTGTAGGGAGCGAACTTTCTGACCCCCAACCTTGGAAACAAAACACGCTCAAAAGGCCCTGATCGATAATAGACTGTTAGAAGTTCGATTTAGGGACTGTGGCAGAAGAGGGGGACACCACAATCTGGTTACAGACAAAGTCCTCCACTAAGCTAAACGAAAATACTGCAAATAACGGAGCAGGTAACTCAACACATCAAAAGAAACAAGAAAAAATAATAAAAATACCAAAAGTCCAGATGATAGCAGGCACCGGCGAGAAAGGTGGTTGGCGATGATCGGCGCGTGAGGACCACACGCCTGGCGAGGAGATCTACGGCTACGCGCGCGTGACATCGGAAAGAGGAAGTGGCTGGTGGGGATGAGCGAGACGCCGGTGAACGCCGTGGATTGATCGTGGCAGGGTAGGGACTGGCAGAGGGAAACGGTAGATCGACCTTTGAAAGAGTCATTTGAGACTGACAGTTCGGTTGCCCGCCTGTGATGGCATGGAGGAGTAGGGGGATCGACACTGTGAATGCATGGTGAACTGTGCGCTTCTCCCCCATGGTAAAGGGAAGGGAGGCTGCTGAAACGGAAGAGACACCAACAAAAACACAACACGAAGAGGAACCAGGAGACAAGATAAAGAGAAGGGAAGGAGGAGGGAGAGATAACAGCCATCCTCCTCCTTATAATAACCAACGGGGCCTGAGGACTCACTAAAGGAGAGGAGAACGGAGGAGTCTCTCATTCTAAACGAGGGAGAGTTAGACTTTGATTTCCTTTCCCTTTACAAGAGCACATAAGACCCTTGTTGATTTTAGCAGCGCTCCTAAGCCACGCAGGCCTTGCCCGTTACCTCCTAACAACCAACAAACAACAACACCGCCGTTCACCCAACCACAAGTGCTCTCTAACTCCATTTCCAGACTCCATTGAGTCCATCCCCGATGCACTGCCAACCGATCACCAGCGTCGTATATCCATACATTACAGACTTTAATCTCATTCGTCATCTCCATGATGAAACAACTTTTCTGGAGTTGCTGGGTGAACTTTGCAAAAGTCTGGCTGTCGGTACCTGTTAATAGCGGCATGGATGTATGCCTTTTGCAATTGATTTTGGCAAGAATTGGGAATTCGCGCCGATTTCTTTTTGCCTTACCTTTGCCCTGCTTGTTGTCTTTATCTAATGTCTTCCCGATGCTAATTGAGGAATGCCAGTTCCACTCGGAGCGTGAGCGTCTTGTTAAAGTATTGATTAAATGATTAAATTTAATTTTTTTTTAGCTTAAGCTTTTGAGTCATTGTGATTTAACATAACGAAATTCGAAAAATCCAGACTCCCACAACTTGTATTCTTATTTAATATATAATTTCAGTATTGAGCTTTATTGTTATTAAGAAGATTTGAGCCCACATGTGAGAAGAGTATTGTAAAATATTTGATTAAATGATTAATGTTATTATTTATTATCACCTTAAACTTTTGTAATAAGTGGTAATTTAACATTATGCAAAGATTTTTCATAACATTGAATAATTATCCTTTGCACTTAACTGACGTGCGTGTCTCAAGCTTTGTACAAGATTTTCATTCAAAGCATGTCCTCAGAATAAGCAAACATACTATGACATGATGAATATCATCCATGCATGAAAATTCATTGAAGCTTCTTATTTTCATGGAGATCGTGGGATGGTCATGGTAAAGTTAAAGTGAAATTCTAAATAGGTTTACTTCCCCAGCCATAAGTGTCCATATATTAGTAATTAAGAAAGTTGTGAATAGTGAATAAAGAAAAAAAAAAAAAAATGACCAGAACAATTTTCTCGTGTCAGAAGTAATATATCGGAAGCAACTGTAAAGAGATAAAGAATAAGCCAAGGGGCTGCGGATGTAGGACGGCGATGCCCATGACTCAATGCCGAATACTGTGCTCTGGGTGCTTCGTTTATGTGGGCTTGCTGGCCCCATAAGCCCTAATATAAATAACCAAAACTAGACCTTGTGGGTGATACTGATTTTATAAATAGAGCAATTAATCTACAACACATCATGCAGAATTTGAGGTTATATACGTCATGCAGCCATACAATAAAAGCCTATATTATGTATTCTACATGCATTAAGTATGTTGCTTTGCCCTCCAACGTAGAAAACCATTCCTACTTCAAGCATAGAATTTGAAATTCTTTTATGAATTGAAGCAGATGACGATATGGATGCACAGTGACGTGTACCAGGTATGGACTTATTGCGAGCCGAGACCTACGCTGAACCCTTGGCAGTAAACAACTCGATATTGCCTATGAATTATTCTCACAGGACAAGACATGACTCAAGGTGTCGCCACTCCATACTTAACACCTTTGAAATCGGTCGAAGCACAATTCTCCCACGATCACTGCCGCTCTGCTTTTCAATGGTTTACACCATTGGACGTCTAATATTGCCGTATCTGAGATCCGTGTTGAGAAGACCGTCTCGCACCTTGTAATCATGCTCTAGCAATTTATGCGAAGCCAACCGTAGTTGCATACGTGGCTGATTGCAGCCGTTAAGATCAGTGCTATATCAGCTTCGGAGCTGTGCGCGATCTGACACGCGGTCAGTTGATGGCACTCTGGCGTCTGCAATAGTGAAAAGCCGTTTCTATGGGTTATACGGATGATGGCGTTGAAAGTGTGGAGGTGAGCAGAGGATCCGCGGTGGAGCTTCAAAAGGAACCAAAGGGATGGGCTTTTTTGGGCAATTGGACCCCCACAAGAGAAAAGTCCTGGCCACCAGCCGGGTGGATTTCTTTACACACAGGCTGAACTCTATTAGAGCTGCGCTAGGGTCCCTTGTTTGTAGGCCCCATTATGGACAACAGAAAATAGTAGGTGGTTAGGATGGTGAGGAGGATTGGCCTTGTCGAAGGACAACATGTGATCGATCGACGTGGAAGATGATAAAGACATGATGGCAAGTGAAGTGCAGAATTCTTCACGGTCGAGGACCGGATGCGAAAACTTGGCTCACGATTGTGTTAACCAATTGGATCTCTTACACAATTTGGACAAGCGCTTATTGAAGACCTAGAGAAGGTGATTATGAACAACTGGCTTAACTTGATGCTTGTACAAGATATGAGTATTCCCATATTTTATGTGTTTTTGTGAGCACTATGTTGCTGTAGTTTGCTCGTAATCGATACGTCTATGTTTGTGTTGTATTTCGTTGAGTTTCAGTGTGTTTGTACGGTAATTGACCTCATATATTCAGTTGCTTGTATTTAGTTAAGGTTCTAGTCTGAGCATACATTTATGTTAGTCTTAAAACTAATATTGAGTGTTGTATTTTTGCTTTTTAAATTATGGTGAAATATTGAGAATAAGAATATTTGTATTACGATTTTCATGTAGGGAAAAATAAAGAAATTATGATTTAAAAAACAAGAGAGAGAAAATCAATGAGAAATATGACTAGTTCGCGGAGCTTAATGTTTGGCAGCGTATTATAGCAAATAATAAGACTGGAGATGAAAAGGAAGTCAGGAGGGAGAAAAATAATGATAGGAAAAAGACCTACTCGCTCAAAGAAATAACAAAAGACTAACTCTAAAACGACTAAAATTTTGATAATACTAAAACTGAATTCAAGGTACCACGGACTATATGCCTTTATATTAGCTAGGTTTGAGTGTCTTTCCAACGAAATATTGGAGAAAAGGAAAAACAACAAATATAAGGTATATCCTTAAACGTTGAGACAAAAAAAAAAAAAGATATTGTGAGAAGAGTTATAAGATATTATTCTAAAAATGATTTCAATATGATGCACGATCTCCATCATGTGAGATCTCTTATTTAGATACAAGCCATTATCAATACTTAACCAACTTAGCCACTAATTAGTATCTTCTCTGGAAGATCTCGGGTTGAAAAGAATTTCACTTGATTCAACTCTTTTTGCATCAGCTTTGGATGTTCAACTTATCAATTTCATCACGTACGCTAACCAAAAGCAACTGATAAAAAGAGAAAAACTTGAAACCATCACCACATGATGAGAATTAGTAAAGAATGTGTTATTGACTATTGAACCAATTTTGTTCTCAATTACTCTCTCTCTCTCTCTCTCTCTTTTTTCTCAATATAAGACCCTATATTATACTCATATTTACGGGTTAAACTATAATTAATTACCATTTCGTTTATAACACCTATTAGCAATATATATGTCCAAGTTTGACATACAATAACGCATATCTTATTTGTATAACAATGATTTTTTTTTTTTTGGGGGAATAATTAGATGTTTAAAATGAAATACTCAAACGCCCTTCCCTGGTTCCTTTTTTTTACTTGATTTTTAATTGATGAGTGTTTGGTTTTCTGAGAGGTTAATATTAGATTTAAATTTCTCTCTGTACCACATTAATTACATGCATTATCATTATTTTTCGGCTGCTATTCTCTAACTTTGTTCATAACTTTCTCTTTTAACCACAGATAGAGTAGCTCATGTAGAAAGGGAGGAAAATAGAGTGGCTCATAGGTATGAAACTTTTTTTTATGTATGCTTGATATTGTATTTGTTGAACGCAGTATTTAAGTCTGTTTATTTTAATAAAAGCTTTTGTGACTAATTTAAAAAAAAAAAAAAGAAAAGAATAGCCCCCTCTACTTGGTACTAGCTAGGTAGGTTCAAATTCGGTATTGGGTGCATGAATGCCTAGATATAGCGAGGACCAATTTTAGGTTTCCTAGTGAGCCATAGCTTGGGCACCTAAAATGTCTCTAGGCGTTGTATTCCAAGCCTGACTTCTACGGGGTTTAACACCTACTCCTCATTTACTTACGTGGTAAAGAAAACAAGGCTATTTGTGTACATAAAAACACACACCAATGTTAGGTTTGAGGTTCAAGAAATG
>FXXK01002850.1:738-56690 GCA_900184695.1 Betula pendula
ACCTATATCGATTGGGTGCTGGCTATTATCTTCCCTGCAGCTTGGCTTGCTATCCTTAGGAGTGACATTCGTAAGTTTCAAATTTTTGCCTCTCTTACCTTGGATTTCATTTGGCAAACTAGGAATAAACTCATCCATGAAACTTCTAAGCCAGATTCGGTCTAGGCAGTAAGGCATATCTCTACCTCTTTGGATTTCCATGTTACTGCTTGAGTGCAGCAACACTTCCCTCTCTTTGGTGTCCCTCTTGTGTTGGTTTTTTTAAAGGCAATTTTGATGGCAATGAAGGGCAACTTTGCAGTAGCTACTGTGGTTCTTAGTGATTCTTCGAGTTACATTTTAAATGCTGCTACTCTTAGGCTGCCTTGTCCGATGCTATGCTTTGAGAAGCGTCTGCTGCCTTGCTCACCATTCGTTGGCTGCTTCCATAGGAGTGTCTCAACTTAATTTGGAAGGGGATGCCTTATTGGTGATCCTAGGCCTTAATCAGCTCATTCTTTTCTCCTCTTGAATTTTGAATATTATTTCAGACATTAGTTTAGAATTAGTTGCTTTCCAAATTTGAGATGCTTTGAAAATTTCTAGATGTGCAAATTATCGTGCACATGCTTTAGCTAAGTGGGCAGCTTCCTATCATGTGTTTGGAAGCATTCCCATAGGATCTCTCATTCTCTCTTCCCTTAGGATCAAGAGTGGGAAATATCCTCCCTTGTAGATCTTTTCTCCCTTCAATTAGATAAAAAAAAAAAAAATAGATTTCACAGCATCTAACGGTATATATATTGTCACATTGTCTTGCCATTTAAAGTGTTTAAATCATTGCATCATATATTATTAGGAAGAAGGATATGTACCAACTTTCCATCCTAATTTCATCCGGATTGAAAGTTGGGACATAACTCATATAGTATAATTAGACGAATTAAAAAAAAAACAAAACAAAACTCACATAGTTAGACCATGGGCGTTAGTGTACTTAATATTTTGGTTAGACCGTGGCAGTTGAGATGTCTAGCTTAATATGAAGCCTACTGAATATTAGATTTTTCTACTTGAAAAAAAAAAGGAAATAATAATTTTTTCCAACTTGAAATTATTTTGGCCATAAATATCATGTTGTAAATTTTGAAACATGCAGTTCTAAATTTTCAAAGAAAAATCCATACATTTTTTTCAAGGAAAATATTAGAGGTATTATAGTTTTACTACAACCTCTTATATATAAACTCACATGACAATTTACATTTTATAGAAATGAGTGTCACGTAAATTTCATATAGCAATTCATATTTTAGTAGTTAACGTGATAAGTATCACATATATTTATATATATGTGTCACACCGAAACCTTTTGTGCCTCGTTACCATAAATTTAATATTGTGATACTTATCACGTTAACTACTAAGAATGAATGCTACATGACAATTTACATGACACTCATTTCTTAAAATGTAAATTGTCATGAGTTTACTATATAGAGAGTTGCTAGTAAAAACTATAATACCTCTAATATTCCTTAAAAAAATGTATGGAATTTCTTTGAAAATTTAGAATTGCATGTTCAAAGCTTTACAACATGGATTTCTATGGCCAAATATTCAAGTTGAAAAAATATTATTATTTCCTTTTTTTTCAAGTAGAAAAATCTAATATTCGTAGCTTCATATAAGCTAGACATCTTCAATGCACGTCTAACCAAAATATTAGTACACTACGCCTATGGTCTAACTATGGGCAGCTCTTTGTTTGTTTTTTTTAATTCGTTTCTAATAACTATAGTGGTTATGTCCCAACTTTCAATCCGGGATGATTAGGATGGGAGTTGGTACATATCCTCTTCCTAATAATATATGATGCAATGTCATTTACACTTCAATGGCAAGACGAATGTGACAATAATATATACGTTAGATGCTGTTGAATATATTTTTTGTTTTTTTTATCTAATTGAAGGGAGGAAAAGATCTACAAGGAGGATTATTTCCACTCTTGATCCTAAGGGGAAGAGAGATGAAGTCCTATGGGAATGCTTCCAAACATGATAGGAAGCTGCCACTTAGCTAAAGCATGTGCAACGATTGCACGATAATTTGCACATCTAGAAATTTTCAAAGCATTCCAAATTTGGAAAGCCACTAATTCTAAACTAATGTCTAAATAATATTTACAAAATTCAAGAGGAGAAAAGAATGAGCTGATTAATGGCTAGGATCACCAATAAGGCATCCCCTTCCAAATTAAGTTGAGACACTCCTATGGAAGCAGCCAATCGAATGGTGAGCAAGGCAGCAGACGCTTCTCAAAGCATAGCATCCGGACAAGGCAGCCTAAGAGTAGCAGCATTTAAAATGTAACTCGAAGAATCACTAAGAACCACAGTAGCTACTGCAAAGTTGCCCTTCATTGCCACATCAAAATTGCCTTTAACAAAACCAACACAAGGAGGACACCAAAGAGAGGGAAGTGTTGCTGCACTCCAAGCAGTAACATGGAAATCCAAAGAGGTAGAGATATGCCTTACTGCCTAGACCGAATCTGGCTTAGAAGTTTCATGGATGAGTTTATTCCTAATTTGCCAAATGAAATCCAAGGTAAGAGAGGCAAAAATTTGAAACTTACGAATGTCACTCCTAAGGATAGCAAGCCAAGCTGCAGGGAAGATAATAGCCAGCACCCAATCTGATATAGGTTTGGAAGCAAAAACGGCCGTATTGAGGGGCCAAGGGGAGCTCTTCCATAATATCCTGGCCAAGTTGCATTCCAAGAAAAGATGACACAGAGACTCAAGAGCCCCTTTACAAAATGGGCAAAGCCAAACGTTGGGGTCATAAGCAATAACAAATCTGCTAATATTGGCCCGAGAAGGGAGCAGGTTCCATACAATTTTCCAGAGAAGGTGCTTCAACCGAGCTTGAAGCTTATTACTCCAAAGAGCATTCCAAACTTCCGAAGCAAAAGGGGAGACTCTACTACCAGGAGAGCCTGAAATATCATGTACTGATTTAACCGAGAAGAGGCCCGAAGGAGAAGGAGCTCAAATCCACTTATCAAAAGAGCATAATCTTAGGATATGAATACTTAAAATATGCTGAATAGTGGTGGAGTCGAAAAGATCCCCCAAAAGATGGAGATTCCAGCTTCTAGAGTGAGGAAGGATAAGCTCAGCAACAGAATAATTTGAAAGACCAATCAAGTTGGGATTCGGTCTAGGCTTGAAGTTGGGCATCAAAGAGATCCAAGGAAAATTTCAAATATCAACATTGGAACCATTGGAAATAGATAAACATGCTTATTTGGTGATCACACTTCTATTTTTCAGGAGCCCTTTCTAGAGCCAAGAGGACATTGGATTTGAGGGGGCATTTAAGAAGGAGACATCATTTCTAAAATATTTGCCTCTCAGAGCATCCACCCAAAGAATGGGAGCATTAGTAGTCATTTTCCAACCAAGTTAAGCAAGAAGAAAATTATTGAGAGAATCTATGGACCGAATGCCTAATCCACCAAGTGACTTGGGTTGACAAATACTAGCCCAAGAGAGGAAAGTGAGGTTCTTCTTCTTATCTTGGGGAAAACCCCACCAAAAGTTCTTCAAGCTGCATTAACTTCAGAGCAAAAAGACTTGAGCAAGAGAAAAAGAGACATAATATAAGTTGGAATAGCATTTGCAACAGACTTCACCAAAGTCGTTCTAGCTGCTTGGGAGAGAATCCGGGCTTTCCAGCCAGCAATCTTAGAAAAAATTCTGTCTTTCAACTCTAAAAAAGTGTCTTTCTTCCTCCTATTCAAGAAAAGAGGGATTCCCAGGTAATTAGCCCTAGCTGGAATAGGAGCTAAATGCATAATGTTATTGATGGCAGCCCTAACAGCAGGCTGACAGTTTCTGCTGGAAAAAAACCGCAGATTTAGAAGGGTTGATGCGCTGTCCAGACCAAGAAGCATAAGAATCAAGACATTTAAGGATCGCAGAAGCTTCACATACTTTGGCTCTAGCAAAAATATCACATCATTCGCAAAAAGAAGATGAGAAATAGAAGGAGTCAAGCGAGAAATCCGAATACCATGCAAGGACCCAAAACTTTCTTCCCGCAAAATAAGCCTAGACAAAATCTCCGATCCAAGTATAAAAAAAAAAAATGAGAAAAGGGATCTCCTTGTCTGATACCCTAAGAAGGAGAAAACTTGCCAAAATGAGCTCCATCAAGAAGGATGGAGAAGGAAGAGATTGTAATACATTGACTAATCCATTGGATCCATGTGAAGTTGAAACCAAGCAAGGACAAGACCTTCAAAGGAAAGTTTCACTCCAAAGAATCAAAAGCTTTCTCTATATCTAGCTTCAAGGCCATTTGCCCACCATTCCCCTTTTTTTGCTTCATGGAATGGAAAACCTCAGGTGTGATGATAGAGTTATCATGGATTCATCTCCCATTAAGAAACGCCAATTGCATTGGAGCGACAATCTTATGGAGCAAAGGCTTGAGATGGTTGGCCAAAATTTTTGAGATAATCTTATAGTTGAAATTTGTAAGACTTATGGGCCTAAAGTGATTAACGAGAGTGGGATATCCACCTTAGGAATAAGAGCTATATTAGTATGGTTAAATGATAAGTGCTGAATGTTACACATTCAAGCCCCTTAATTCACATATGTTAATCTCTTAGTTTCATTATAATATGATGTTTTGTGTTGTTTTTGTTTTTTCCCTTATTTTGTAGGTTTTGGAAGAAAAGAAGTCAATTCCATCACTCGAGCTCGAAACACATGAATTGTGCAAAGTTGCTGAAAATCTGACCTTTGTGCACTATTTTGGCCATAACTCTTAGCTCAAAACTCGGATTGAGGCACGGTCAGTGCGTTGGAAAGAGGACTCAGAGAGGAACAAATCATCAGCAAGCATTTTTTCATCCAGGTGCATCGAGCGCCCAAATGACGCTGAGCGCCATGGTGCGCTGGCGCGCTGGAAACGAGCGTCATGTCACCTGACGCTCGAGGACGTCGTCGTAGCGCTGGGAACCTCCGAAGTCGGCAGAACTGATATGGAAGAGGGTAATCCGACCCCAACTCAATCTTGGACTTCCTAGGGTGCACGAAATTGATTAGGGTTGCTCCTAAACTCTATAAATACTCCCCTAAGTCCTCCAAAACAAATACAAAGCTTGAGGAGAAGAATCAAAGGCTTCAAAGAAGGGTTTTTCTTAGTTCTTTATTTCTTTTAGTTTTCTTTGTTATTTTCTTATGGGGATGATTTTCATCAAATTATGTGTAGCTAATACTTTAGTTAGGGCTCGATTGAAGCCCTAATCATGTCTCTTTAAGGTTTCAATTTGTCTTGCTACAATTCATGTTTTGATGCTTAATTGATTTATCTCGGGTTTTTGTTCGTTCTTCATATGGGTTATGTATGGTTTGATCATCTTATGCATATAACATGTGTAGAGTGTTATCTAGGTCAATTGGATGACCGAGTCCTGGGCCTAGTAGAGTGACAAAAGAACCAATTGCGGGTTCTTGGGGTAATCAACATGAAAGACCGGAATATACACCATGTTCTAGGTTTTAGTGTGTTTGTCGATCTCCATAGATTTATGCTTTCTTGAGGAACAACTTAGTATACACCCATGCTAAATCCCTCAAGAAAGAAAAGAGTTAGAGTATACACCCATGCCTAATCTCGTTGTTTAGGGAGATCAATAGCTTTTGGAGTATACACCCATGCCCTTAGGCTGGCAAACATTGAGTATCTTGACATGATTGTAGCATTGTGCATATTGTTTACCTTATTTGAGTATGATTAGTGGTGGATATCGAAGCCCTAGCCTTTTATCTTATTATTTCAATTCAATCTTTAATATCGTTCTATTCGACAATATCTTTTTAGGAATTGCTTTTTAAACATAGTTTACCAATCCTCGTGGGAATGATCCGTATTTCCGTCTATACTATTGTTTTGATCTTGTGCACTTGCGAGTAAAACGTGCATTTATTCGCCTATTTATTTAGGTGGATAATTGTACACTTAACTCTTTCAAAAGAAATCCTCCTCTAAAGAAAGATTGAACAGAAGAAACCACACCGAGCTTCACAATAGGCCATATGTTTTGTAAAATAATCCAGTCATCCCATCTGGCCCCGGGACTTTATTGAGGCCAAGATCAATAATAGCATGGTAAATCTCATTCTCATCAGGGATAGTGCAAATACTAACATTATCCTCCTCAGTGATGACCACATTCACTAACTCAGAAAGATTGTCATCCAAAATGGGGTGAGTAGTAGTAAACAGAGAGGAAAAATGATGCACTAAAAAAGAACCAATATTATCCCTACCGCTAATACTAGGGCCATCAGCAGACTTCAAGCAAGAGATCGAGTTGTACCTTTTTCTTGTAGTAGTAGAGGCGTGAAAATATTTTGTGTTGAGGTCTATGCATGTAAGCCACAACTCCCTGAATTTCTATTTCCAGAAGAGTTCTTCTCTCAAAAGATGTTCCTGCAATTCCTCCTGAAGAGAAGCTTATCTCCCAGCTTCAGTTAAGGAGTGAGGACGAGCTTGGATGACACTGATTTCAGCCATAAGAGATTTAATCTTAGTTTGGATGTGGCCAAAATGGAGATGATTCCAAGATTTTAACGCCATCTTAGTGTTTTTCCATTTTCTACTAAGAGAGAAAGCATGAGAGCCCGCCTCCACCTCCAACCAAGCACCAGCAACCACCACATGACTAGAGTGATCACGGGTCCAAAAAGCTTCAAACCGAAAAGGCTTAGGCGAATTTTTATAAGAGCCCTCAATTGACAACAAAATAGGGCAGTGGTCTAAATTAACTGCTGGGAAGTGATTGACCAGGGAATTAGGGAAAAGATGAACCCAGCCGATGTTAGCCAAGCCACGATCCAACCTTTCTCTGATATTGTCACAACCTTCCCGATGATTACTCCACGTGAAGGTATTACCCACAAAACCCAGATCAATAAGGGCATTAGACGGCACAAACTCCACAAATTCATTATGGGAAGAAGACCCAAAATTCCGACCACCACTTTTCTCATAAGGGGAGAGGATCGAATTAAAATCCCCCAACAAAAGCCAAGGATCACCAAAAGAATTTCTCAAATCCGTTAGATAGGACCAAAATTCACTACGAAGCTGACAGGTTGGCGGAGCATAAATACACAAAAGCATCCAAGAGCAATTGAGCGAAGCAGGAGAAATCAAGCAAGAGATGTGGTTCAAATTAAGCTTAAACAACTTGAGATCAAAACCAAGCTTCTAAGTAAGAAAAAGACCCCCTGGTGCCTGACGGAGGGACTTCCAACCAAGAAGAAAACCCCCAACAAACCAACGAAGGTTGAAAACGAGAAGCTACCACTTTAGTTTCCGACAAGAATATCAGGATGAAGATTCCTGATGAAAGCTCGCAAGGATCGAATTGTCAGGGCACGAGCTAGACCCCGACAATTCCAAGACATAATCTTCAAGTTGATGGAGTCGAGGGGGGTAGAGAGAACTCTGCAGCCCCAGAAGGTAGGACATCTTTGGAAACAGAGGGAACAAAAGAGACATTTGGTGCAACCATTGCTGCACAAAAGGAGGGATGCAATTTGGGTTTTTTAGAGGGGTGCTTATTTGAGGAAGGGAGGGAGGCTCAGAGACATAGGTCTTGGGGTAAGGATGGAACCTTTTTTTCTGAAGGGGAGGTGGGGGGTATTTCGGAGGTCTAACAGAAGATGAAGAAACAGTAGGAGATGAGGGTAAAGTTGACATTACAGTCCCATTATTAGTAACAGAGGCAGGACACGTGGTATCAGACAAGGACGAGGAGTTGATCAAAGCTTGCCATGTTTTTTAAGATAAGTTGAACTAAATTTGAGCCACTTGCGATAGCATTAATGACGAAGTGAGAGAATCCAGCTGCAATTTGACAAGAGGGGCCTTTCCATTTAATGGAGTCGAGAAATTAGATTGCGGAATGGCCACCGATGAGAGAAAAGTACCCAAAGTATGCTGGTTGGTGGTGATGGGACACAGTTGCCGCTCTTGGGAAGAGGAACCCACACGTACGGCACTGAGTTGAGAAGAAGAGCTAGATGAGGTAGCCCGAGTTACCTCTGTTGGTGACTGAGTTAGAACTGTCATTCTTGAAGCAGAAGGAGAGGGCAAGGATCATCTCACCAGCATCGTTATCTCCACTCTACTAACCTTAGGAGGGCTAGCTTTAAGATGAGCACCAAATTTTCCTATATCTGGAGGGCGAGGAAAAATAGGATAGGAGAAGGATAAATGCCCTTGACGTTCGCATGCATAACAAAAATCAGATAGACGTTCATATTGATATGAAATCTGAACCGAGGGTTTCGGTGGCCTTTGAAGTAAAAAACTTGTAGTAAGAGGATCATTCAAATTGATGAGAACTCGAAGCCGAAGAAAACCTTTTCGACTAGGTTTCAACTTATCGGCATTATCAACTTCCAATAGAACTCCCAAACTTTTACCAATGCTAGTTGCATTCTCAGTAGTCATCCAGTCTAAAGGAAGACCATGCACTTGCACCCAAAAAACACCTTTTGAGAAATCCAAATCTTCAAAGGAAGCATCATTATCCCAAAGTCGAAGAAATAAGGGAAACCCCTTGATATTCCAAGGCGAGTGATCAAGCACTCGGCTGAGGTCATCCGTATCCTCAAACATAAAAACAACCAGGTTATCCTTCTTATATTCAGTAGTAAGGGATTTCAAGAAAGGCCAAGCTTGAAGGAGGTTATTTTTGATAGTGGAAGAGGACAAAGGTTTGAGGGAAATGATTTTCCCTGCCAAAGTAAGAGAAGGAGTAACCTCCAATCTGGCAGAAGGAGCTATTAAAAGTGGAGGGGGGGCTTCAGAAGGATTGGAGCAGTTAAGGGCATTAGTATGGTTGATGAGGTCTTCTATTTCATGACTAGGAGAACCCATGATCACAAAGAGAAGGAAAACGGATAGAAGAAAGCACAAAGGTCAGAAGATCAAGAGAGCAAGAAGACAGGTGAACAGTGTTAGGAAGAGCTCTACAAAAAGAGAGAGCGGAATCTATGAAATTTAATATAAATCTTAAAATGTTCTTTTTGTTCATATTACATTAGCTTTACAGCACTTTGATTATATAACTCCGCCGGTGTAGACACAATTAATGAAGGCAAAAAGGGGGCAGCTCAACTCAACTCCAATTTACCATCAAGGGTGCTAGTTCAATGGTTTCAAGGAACTTTTCAAGTGGTTGAACATGCACTAGGGCCTAGGTTCAACTCCCGCAATGGAAATCCTTAGCCTATTAGTGTTCGCCACTTTGAATCCTATTGATGTCCTGGTGGGGCGGGTGTTAAGCTATGGCTCGGTCGATCTTGAGGGAGCGCCTACGGTTTCCACCGTTTAAGCCCCTCCTGAGCGACGCCCTACGGGTTGAAAATTATTATGGTCACACCCAAATAGGATAGCTACAATTGGCCTCCCCCTCCAACCCTTTTATCTAAAAAAACTCCAATTTAAGGAAAATGATCCTCACCATTTCCTTTCTCTCAATTTTCAGCCGGTTAAACTTAAATGAAGGGTAAAAGAGTAATTTTACTTTTTCTTTACACCTCATTTAAGCCTAACCAACTCCTTTCCAATTCCTTTGAAATGGAGAGGATCCGAGTCCCTAATTTAAGCCCCTCCGATTTTAATTAAAAACTAGCTGAGCTCTCGAACCAAAGCAAAGGTAGATCAGAGAGATGACGAGATTATGGTGCCTCGATAGTGTTGCTATACAGATAGCTATTTGTTGTTTTGCCATGGCGCTATTAATTAACTAATTAACCTCGCAAAACTAATTTGGCTATCAAATATTAACCAACTGCATTATAGAAATGTGAAATGAAAAGTGGTTACACAACTAATGATTTTCTTTCTTGCACTTAATTGATGGTCCAAGTACTTGGAAAATTTTGCTGGACCATTTATAATATTACACAATATTGACCTTTAGATTGAATTGATCGATGTATTGTAAATTGGATTAACGTTAAAAAATTCAATTTGGTCAGTCCGGTCAATTTTAAGAATAAATATATGATAGCGTAAATATGGTATCTAACAATAATATAATTCAAAAAGTTCTCTATATCTTTTTTCTTTTTATTTTTTGAATAAATCTTATAGTCTCATTAAATAATCAATCACCTAGAGTAGTTTGCACAAATACATGTAAGAATTTCTTCCATCCAAAACTAATCTATAATTTGTTTAACGGCAACCTTTGCTAACCTATGAGCTGCAAAATTTGCCTCCCTACAAATGTGGTTAATCTGCCAACTAGCCAATGAACTCAAAAACTTCTGTGTATCCTTCACTAACTGACCAAATCTGCTTCAATTAATTCTTGAAGCATTTCGTGCGTTTACCACCTAAAGCGCGTCTCCTTCCATAATGAAATGTTGGAGACCCAGATCTTTGTTAAAAACTGCAATTTGGTAAGCTGCCAAAGCTTCCGCTGCAATAGACTTAAGGTTTCCCATCTTCATCAAACTTTTGGTTGCAATCAAAAACCTCCCAAAATCCCGCACCACTTTACCGATTCCCAAGCACACCTTTTTAGAATTCACCATTGCGTCTCATTTTACCTTATAAAGGCCTTCGGAATGAGGTTTTCAAACAATATGGATCCTTTCCCTAACCTCCATAGACGATATAGGTTCTTTCAAATTTGTCTTTCTATACGCCTCTACAGACTCAGTGGCCCCACACACAATAGAATTAAATTCCTCACCATAAACCACAGAGTTGCATCGAAATCAGATCTTCCTTGAGATCCCACAAAGAGTTCAAATTCCTCTGTATCACATTTTTTTAACATTTCTTTCACCATCTATAGGTACTCAGGACCATAGTATGTGTTTTTATGAAACTTTCTTCCGCATTGCCCCCAAACATCCTTCATAGAAGGGCAGCTCCAAAGACTATGGTTGGTGCTTTCACAATCGAGAGAGCAAATAATACAAAGCGCCTCTTTCACAATACCTCTTTTAAGAAGATTGTCTTTAGTGGCCAAGAGATTATGGTAAGCTCTCCAAAGAAACATCTTTGTCATGTTTGGGATTTTCAACTACCAGATGATACGCCAAATTCCATTCTTACTAGACCGGGATGAACAGTCCTCACATAAAAGATCTTGTCGTTCTTTCTCCATATAGTAGGCACTCCGAACCGAAAATTCTCCTATCGTGGTTCCCCTCCAAATTAAGATGTCTTTCTGGAGAGTGCTACTAACTGGCAATATAGAAATCACCAACCTCTCTTCATGCGTAAAGAGTTTTTCGCTCAGTACCTTACCAATTGGTATCTTGGTCAATAAGCTCATTCACCTTTGCATTCGCCGCTAAGATAAGTCTCAATAATTGGACTTTGAATGTAGTTAGTGTGTGAAGCCATCTATACCCCCAAATTTTGATCAGAAAGCCATCGCTAATCTTACAAATTAACCCTTGATTCAACAAGTCACAAGCCCCATGGATACTCCGCCATCCAAATTAACCCTTGTTCTTTATATATATGTGTGTGTGTGTGTGTGTGTGTGTGTGGTATATATTATACAGATATAATAATATAAAGATACAATACATTAAGTTATCAAATGTTAATTCAGACTCAAGAATATTTGAGTTGTTTCTTGCGTGGGTCAGGTTTGCTATTTTGTAAACCTAGGAAATAACCAATCTTATACCGAAACCAACTCAACTAATTTAGATCCCATTGATTTGATTCTTAGGTTAGTCGAAATATTGATTATTAAGATTCAATTGACTGATTCATTGATAAAATTGAAATTGAATTAGGTGATGAACCTGTTAACGGATTCAATTTCCTCAAAACTGTCAAATTTTAAGAATGGCTAGTAATGCTACATATTTAACTCTTATTTCACCCTTATTTTATTGGCTAATGTGGCAGATCAGAACCCTTAACCCTAATTCTTTAATTTTATATTGGATTCATTGATTATGTTAAAAATTGCCAGTCATCGAGCTCGAGTTGTGTCGAAGCAGGTATATAAGATTATATAGGTCAACCATAACCCGACTCATTTAACTAAACGGATCAGACTCATCAACCATAACCATTTAATTTCATGCCGGGTTCATGGATTGTGTAAAAAATTATCGACTCTAATAAACACTGCTACATCCGTCCAATGAGATGCAGGTGTGATAAGAGTTGAATGTGTAGCATTACTCTTTGCGTTATTAGGTAAAATTTTCTTCTTTATTTTGTTTTTAATTTTTAAAACAAAAATATTACCAAATAACTCAAAATACAAAATACAATAATAAATTGACAGAGTTTTTCTCCAAACTAGGTTGGAAGAACTTCTTCCAAACTAGGTTGTAAGAACTTCCTCCAACCTCATCTATAAAAGTGTCATGTGTCATTTTGCATGTGAGAAGCACATGCATTTTTTAATTAGAAGGACAAAGTTGTAAAAAATTTATAAAAAATGCATATGCTTATTCTAATTTTATCCTTACAATTAAAAAATGCATGTGCTTCTCACATGTAAAGGAAACATGACACTTTTATAGATGAGGTGAGGGAAAATTCTTCCAACCTAGTTCGGAGGAAACTCAATCCTTAATAAATAGAGCGAATAACTCTCAATTTTTTAGACCTTTCCCAAAATAATATGATATAATATCTTCATAATATTGTCTATTTTAGTCAATTACAATAAATATATTTACGATGAAATGAAACCATCCAGAAATTCCTTGAAGAAATCGGTGGGGGAAAGAACAAAGAAAAGAAAGCACAGAAAGGATTGCTCACTACAGAGACGAAGATGAAACTAGCATGGAAGAACAACAATAAGAACAGCAAGAAGCGCTCTCTGTCAGCTATATCAAAGTTCCCAATCCCAAACCTCCCCTTCGAGAACCAACCGGAACAACACGAAGACGAAGCCAATCGTAGCAGCACCGCACAGCTCAACAAGAAGGAGAACGGTGATGACGGATCAGCTTCTCTCGAGTCCTCTGACTCATCGGACGCTAAGCAACTTGCCCAGTCCTTTCAGGCACAGGGAAATAGGCTCGCTGAGGTATCCCCAAGATTTCTGGTCCCCTTCTTTATTGGCATATTTTTTTTCTTCTCTAGGTTTTAGTATTAGACATGTAGTTATTTCTCAATTTGGCGAACCCAGTTACCCAAATTAAACAAACAAAAAAAAAGAAAAGAGAAAACCCAATCTGGATTAGAAGTTAGTTGAAATAAAAAAATGGGGTTTCGGTGACTGAATAATTTAGGTACTTCATTGACATATATCCTATGAATACAAATTGCTGCTGGGAAACTGATGGTGAACCCAGCTAGGAGAGAAGTAGAGTTGGCCTTTTTTCTGTTCATGGATGGTCATGAACTGCAAAGGGATTTTTGTGTTTGTGTTTGTGTTTTTTTTTTTTTTAATGGATTTTTGTGTTTGAGAGTGTAATTTATTCCGAAAGTGTTATGTTGCTGCAGTTGTGTTATGATATTGTTTAGCCTCTCTGGGCTTTGATCAAATTAAGAGAGTAATACATGTTAGTGGTTCCCATTATAAATAGTTGATTGTTTTTTTTGGTTATCGGTAACGTTTATTGGTATTTGATCATCTATGGATAAGCTCTTAACGAGATATAATTATATTAGAATTCCATAAAATGTGAAGTGCCAGTTGCTTGAACTTTCAGTAGAACTCAAGTGCTCTTAGCTCTTTTGAAACTTCCCAATGCTCTTATCTTTGCAAATTCTTTTTTATAGAAAACAGCAATAATTATTGCCCATGTTTCTCCCTACAACATACTCATGTCTGGTTTTTTGAAACTTACCTAATGTAGTTGACTTTGTTAACCCACTTTGAAGGGAACAAGATGGGTGAGTCAGGGAGGCACCATCTGCTTGATGATAGAAGGTTTTCCCCTGATAAGGACTGGCTGTCGGTGATTTTTAGATATAGTTCGACTAATCTTTGGATTTATATGGATTGAAAAATTAATGAAATAATCTCTTAAATAATCTTTTTGTTATGTATGAGTGATGAGATGTATAATACACAACTGAAAAACTTCTAAATTGACAAAGATTTTGTCTAGAGCCAAACTCCAAATCATGCTCAGCAAGTCATTCACTTACCTTAAAAATTGAATTAAGAACAAGGGAACACCCTCACTTAACCTCAAAGTGATAATCCTAATAAGCTTAGAGCATGCTTGGAATTGCGTTAGGAAGCTTAAAAAATATTTTAGTACTTAAAAAGCTGTGGTAAACAAAAAGCTGGTATGATTGGTAAAAAACTCTCAGAGTACTTATTTGACTTTTTTTCACTTTAAAATGGCCAAAATGCACTTTTTGGGAAAAAAAAATTAAAAATGAAACTTTTTCAATCTCCAGGTCTCAACCAGTCTCTAAATTGTAAGTCATAATCCGTTTCCAACTAATCCAAGTGATCTACTTTTCAATTTTTTCCCCAGAACTTGAGAAAGGAGAGATGACATTTTATGGAGCAGCTTAGACCAATTTCCCTTGAAAATGCAAAGCCGTTCCGTCTTCACTGAAACCACTAAAGAATAAAAAAGTGAAATTGTCCATTGTCTTAAAAGGGTTGAGCTTTCTATTTTTAGAATATTAATTAAATTATTAAATTATTAAATTCATCATTTTTCTTATCAGTTTAAGTTTTTGGGTTAAATGGTGATTTAACATAATATCTGAAGAGTTATTTCTAAGTTCGAAAATTGATTCAGTTAAATGCTTCATATGTTGAGGGGGAGTTTGAGCCTACATGCGAGGGGTAGTGTTAAAATATTAATTAAATGACTAAATTTACTCTTTGATATCAATTAATATTGTTTATAGGTTTAAGCATGAGTTTCTAAAGTATTGTTTGTTTGGATATAAATAGATGCCAAACGATCATCATCTTTGTTGGACTTTTGGATTTCCTACATAAGTGATTGCAATGAGGGGATACTTTAGTACACAACCTTTTGTACTTAGTTCTTCCTCACTTGTTTGTTTTTCAATGAAATTACATACTCATAAAAATAAATAAATAAATAATAATAATAAAAAAATGAAGGTGAAATTGTCACTGAAGTTGGAATAAGATGGTTTATCCACTTTACTTCAAGGGACCTTCTACATTTGTCTCGCATCCTTGGAGTCTCGGAGTAGAATTTCTATTTATCTTCCTTTCAGCAAGCTTAAATGATTTTGTATGTGTCTTTGTTTGAAAACATGTTTTAAAGTTTTAAATATAAGAACTGCATATGTTAACTGCATGGCATGCCAGATGCTAGAAGTTGATCCTTATTTCATTCCCCTCAGATTTGATTAAAGAAAATAACTAGTATTTTTTTTTTCCCTAAAAGTTCATTCCACGTCCCTACCCTTTACTCAGCCTTGTTTCGCAGTAATCAGATAGGTTGGTAAAATAAGATTTCATGTACCCGACTTTAAATTGGTGGGATAAGCATGTCTTTTGGCTAGGACCCCATGTTATAAGAAGTTCACAACCGAGAGATTGATTTGAGTTTACAAAGTTGGGGAAGTTTGACTTAGGTTGAAGTTCACTTCTTTGAGAGTGGACTTGATATTTTGAAGTTATGCCCATGGCTGTGTCATTTTAGGTGCAAAGCACCTCGGCTGCTAATCTTTTGTTCTATTTAGATTGCACATGGCTGAGTTGCAGTCTTTCTGCGAGTAGAAGACATGGTGCTGCTAATTAAGCATGCCTTTAGTTGTGCATAGTTATTTGTTGAACCAGTTCTTTGAAACTTTTGCCCTTGATTTGCTTAATTAAATTCTGGTTGCATTTTTAGAAATCCACTCTCCACAGCTTGTGGTCAATTTTCCCTTACGTCCATTATATTGAAATGACATCCCAGTGAAATATTAAAAATTCCAATGAATTGCTTTCTTTGCTATAGTTTACATTAGTAGTAGAAGGCGGTAGTTTTGTTAATCTTTTGTTGTTTATTTGTGTTCTTCTACACGATTGGATGGCTTCATTGTCATAGCTTATTCTTTTTCTCTTTTGAAGGACGGAAAATACCGGGAAGCACTGGGAAAATGGGAGGCTGCTCTTACTTTGATGCCAGAAAGTGCAGTATTACATGAACAAAAGGCACAAGTTTTACTTGAAATTGGAGATTCATGGAATGCTTTGAAGGCTGCCACTCGTGAGGCCCAGTTCTTGTTCTATTTTTATTTTCCAAATAAAATTTCATATGCATTCATAATGCATGATAGATCGATTAAGAATGATAGGACTCTTTTCCCTTATGCCATCTTTGAAATGGTTTTGTTTGAAACTTCCTTATAGGGTCTGAAATTTTGAAATATATCCTTTTTACTTTTCTACAATTTGTGGTACGCATTTCGTTACAAATGTGTCCAGAGTCCTAACTTTCCATGCTTATGTAAGTCTTTTTCAATCACTGTTTTGTTCATTGGGGGTTTTTGAACTGTTTATAGTTTGATGCAATTTTCTTGATTAACTCATAAGCGCCTCCATAGACTTAATAAAAAAAAATCTATCTTACAGGAGCTACTGAATTGGAGCCATCATGGGCTGAGGTATGCCAGACCTTTATGTTTCCAGTTTTGTTGCTGCACATGTACAATTTGTTTGCAAATCTTAAGCTATCATGCCTCATTCGCCTTAGAGAATAACTAAAAAAAATCCTTTTCACTAGCTTGCCTACTAAATATCTTACTGATGCCAATTATCTGAATACTTTAGCATTTGATGTGAAGTTCACATACAGTTCCAACTAAGCTTGTATGCATGAATCTACAGTTCATAATTGATAATAGATTGATAGAAAATAAAAGATTTCCATCAACTTTCCATTAAACTAGTGAATTATTGGAAGCCATTTTGACACATTAAATTAGGTTATCCTTATCTTGAGATACATTTGCTCCCCACATTATCGATAGAACTCCTTATCAAAGGTTATTGCTTTTTCTGTTCCCAAATAGATTAATCGTACTTAATAAACTTTTTAATTTGTCAAACCTGTAGACATCAAAGGAAAAGCATTGGGAACTAATTCTATTTTGGATTTAGAATTTTATGGTGCTTAACGTACAAGTTGATTACTTACAACTTCTTTCAGATTGCTTTCAGGCTTCAAATGTATACTCCTCATTGGATATGATCTGGAAAAAGCAGACTATCAGAAAATGACTCATATTACCAACCCTAAGTAGTTGGATTTAAGGCTTGTTGAGTTGAATGAATTTATGCAAATATCTCATCCCTTATAACTATTTTATTCAAAGCTTATATGATAGGCAGCAATGTTCAGCTATATATTTGGATAATGGAGCAAAAGTCATCATATTTCAGGATAAGAATTTATTTTATTTGTTCTGCCACTGAAAAAGATTGTTAGCTCTCATATATCTAGTGATGGTATATAGAAATTTATGTAACGCTTATATGATGCTGTATCAGATGATCATTTAGCCTTTATCATTTTCTCACAGTTTACGGAACAATTCTAATGAACTTTAAGAACCCCAGTGCATATATGGAAGAGTAGAAACTGATTGGCTGTTTCTTACTAAAATCGGATCTTTCCAGGCATGGATCACTCTTGGCAGAGCACAGTTAAACTTTGGGGAGCCTGATAGTGCTATTGAAAGCTTTGATAAGGCATCAGCAATCAAGGTAGTTTCTGAAGTTTTCTTTTGTTTTGGGGATCACATTGTGTCTAAACTATTGACGTGAAATATTGGCCTCTGGTTCTGGAGTATGATAGCTACAAACAGGAGTGACTGGCTTGATATTAACATGATTACATATTTTTGAAATAATTTTTGGATTAATTTGGATGTTGGTAGGGAGTAAAAGCCTGAAAGGAAGTCATGGTTAGTGACAAGGACCTTAAAAGATGGAAAATGTCCATCTGCACTTGCTTAGTAAAATATCTTGGTTTTGAAAGGGGTAGAATCAAGTAGGATGTCCCCGTTTCCAAACATTTATTGGTGTGATCTATTGTATTTTGGGATGCAGTATTATCATGTGTTTTTATACATCATAGTAGCTCTGGTGAGGTGCTTACCCAGAGTAATATGTGCTTCTTTGTATGCTGAAGTATTAAAGTTTTCCTTCTCAAAAAAAAAAAGGTATTAAAGTTTACCTGTATATGCAGCCTGATTCTGGGGAGGCACAGGAGGATAAGCAGGCTGCGATAAATCTTGTAAAGAGGCGAAAGCAGCTTCATTCAGCAGGCTTGAGTAGTACTCAAAATCGCTACGTGGTTGGTAATAATACAAAAGCTCCTGAAGGGATATGATAGGAAAACAAAAATTTCCGTGTCCGCCAACCAGATTATTTAGTTGGCTAGGCTGTTCAAGGTTGCAGGAGAACTAAGCTTCTGTTTATTCACGAGAGTGATCAGCATGACCCTTGTGTAGTTGTGTTTGAGATGAAGAAATACTTTGCCCTGTTAGTCTAACAGGGAAGATGAAAGCTAAGGATCGGCGGGACAAGCTCATTCCTTCAACCGACTCGTTGCTCTTGTAAAGTATGATGCGCTAACTTATGTTAGACATGGAGAAAGAGAAACCTAGCTTGTAAACTAGTTCCTTGGGTTCAAACTAACACAGGCTATCACTCGCTCTCTATATATGAAGGTTGATGTGCTTGAAGGGTTTCCCATTTTCTGGAGAAATTCAGAATCTTCCTAGTCTTAGTTTTTATTTTTACTTTTATTTATATTTGGAACAATGGCATGAATGAAAAGTTTCAATCACTACAAACCTTATTCATGAATAATCTTCCAAGAAATGTACATGTTAATATGGGTATGAAAAATGTATCCATAGTCATCATGACATACTTTGGGACTGCCTTTTGACACAGCTTAAAGGAGATCCCTGGTATGAAAAATCGCATGAATTCAAGGCTTTAAACGTTTAGTTTTTACACTACGGAAAGACATTGCCAGAGAAAGGAAGGAGTATTTGAAAGAAGTTTAGCAGGTTTTTGATAGAAAGCTGTAGGAACATGTTATTGTAATCTCTCTTATTTATAATTCCATTGTAAGTTATGAGTTTTCTTTTTTGGGCTCTCTCAAATTAAATTAAAGTTTGAAAATTAAAATTAGAAATTTCTCATATTATCTTTAAATTTTAGGAAAAAATGTAAAATTGGTTTATGTGGTTGGCCTAAATTACAGATCACTTCCTGCAATATAAGAAAAAACTCAGAGATTCCTGTGGTTGGTTAAAATAACAAATCACTTCTTGAAGCAAATTTTTTGTTAATCATTTTAACAGAAACCGTTAGTCTGTCACGTCAGACTAATAAGAACACGACACATGGCATTTTTTTTTATCAAAAAAAATTATTAAAAATATTAAAATTATAAAAAAAAAAACTCATAAATTAAATTTAAAAAAAAAATAAGAAAATAAAAGGGAGGCTGTCGGCAGCCACCCCTTTGTCGGTGGCTAGCGGCAGCCCAACCATTGGTGACCGGGGATGCGGCGCGCCATCCCCGACCACCTCTAGGGTGGCTCGCCGGCCACCCCTAGCCGGATCTAGGGTGGCCAGCGAGCCACCCCAGACCTAGAGGTGGCCAGGATGGCGCTTGCCATCCCCAGCCACCAATGGGCAAGCTGCCACTAGCCACCGACAAAGGGGTGGATGCCGGCAGCCCCCTTTCATTTTCTTTTCCTTTTTTTCTTTTTTTTTCAATTTTAAATTTTTAAAATTTAATTTATGAGTTTTTTTTTATAATTTTAATTTTTTTTTGTTAAAAATGCCACCTGTCACATTTCTATTAATCTAACGTGGTAGACTAACGGTTTCTGTTAAAATGACTAACGAAAATTTGTTTTAGAAAATTATTTTTTATTTTAGCTAACCACAGGGATCTCTAAATTTTTTCTTATATCACATAAAGTGATTTATAATTTAGATCAACCACATAGACCAATTTTACATTTTTCTCTAAATTTTAACTCATATATATATATATATATATGACATTGGAACTTATCTTTCTTAACTCATTTGAAGATATTTTAAGAGCGGAGGAAGCAGAGGGTCAACCTCCTCCCACCGGAGGTGGACTCCACCCCTTCACTAGAGGGGTGAATCATTGTCTCCATAGGTTTTTTAGCACGTAGCATGAGACGTAGCAAAATTGCTTATGTAGTATTAACGAGGTTAATGCCACCTATTTAGTTTTGGACAAAGGAGTAAAATGAACAAGCTAAAAATCACGAGTCAAAATACGATTTTAAAAACCCAAGGAGTACATTGAAATCACGCAAAAGCCCAAGGAATTATTATTAAATTTCCTTAAAAATAAACTTAATTAAGAAATTATATACATTTAAATTTAAATTTAAAAATACAGTAATGCTATACGTAATTCACATGTCACATTACACTTTTTTTTATATTATTAATTCATCTAAAAAAAAAAAAAACCGTTTTGATCAAACTTAGAGATTCAATTGCATCAAGACAAAATGAAGATGTGAGTAGATTAATTTTTCATACAACCATGAATTGCTGTGAGCCTGTGGCTTTCATTTTTAAGTGTGGAAAGAGACATCAAATCACATTGCTTATTTATTTGGAATGAAACATAAATGGTTCTCCAAGGAAAAGCTGACAATTCAAATGTACATTGCTGTTCACGGGTCTCTCTAGACCGCAAAACAATTTTGGTACAAATATTTGCATTGTCCAAGAGAAAAAAAAAAAAATCTGTTGATCCGATTTCAAAATGCATGCTGCAGATTGAAAAAACAGATGATGGAAGTACAGCAAAAGAACAATATCCTTTACTTCAATTATCATGAACTGTTACAAAGCATTTTACAACAAAAATGAGAAATATTAGATTCCGATATCCCCTCAATAATATGTACCAAGTACAGAGCAGCAAATTCAATGGAGGCTCTCAAAACAATAACCTCTTCCCAACCGGCGCTTTAGTTCCTGTTCACTTTAGCAGGCAGGGTCAAGGCTGCATATCATAGTTCTGGCGCTACTGACCAGCGACAAACAGCCTTCAGATTCATATGTATCCAAAAGTCAGCAAGTGTTAACAGTTTACAACCTACCAAAACATCAGTCATTTAAACAGTGCAGGAAAAAATAATATTCTTGGCATTGGGAGATAGAGGTACAAAATTAAAATCGGTACTTGAAAAAAACCATTAGTTTCAGATGTTGTGGCCAGAAACTCTCACGCATTTTATAACCCCATCTGAATAGCAGCCAAATTCTCTTCATAGTTTAATGTCTTGGCTGCAGTTAAAAGCATGTCCATTCCTCCACCTTTCTCGGATCCCTCTTCACCTTTATCATTCCATTTCTTTTCAAGATTTTCAAATGCCTTTAAACTACCTCCGCCTTTCTTTTTCTGTTTATTTGCTGAAGTCTCATATGCTCTTTGTGCCCTGCGAATTGCCTGGATCCCCGCATTACATTTTCGGCAAAACCATTTGCCTCTTGGAATCGATGTGAGTGGTGGTTTCATGCAATAGATGTGGTATGCATGATCACAGCCATCACATAGAACAATCTTATCATCATCTTGATCAGTGAGGCAAACTCTGCACAGACAAGAAGGGCAGTACCAATGGGGAGCATATGATTTTAATTGCTTAGTTGTCAGGCACCTCGCATGGTAGTATTTATTTGGGCAAAAGGAGTGGCTACAAATCTTCAACTTTTCACCATCTTCTACCTCACTTCCACAAATTTTACAAAGGTAAGAGTTTTTGCTGCCTCTTGATAGTTCAAGCCCTTCATCTGTACTACAATTTAAGTTCTCTTCCAATTCAATAGGCGTTTCTTCATTTGGAGGAGAAATATCATCATCACCTCCATTACTTAGTGTCTTGGGGGCATTCAGCCTCTCACACACTACACAATTTTCATGGGGCGATCCAATTCCACTTGCAGTGCAACTGGCACAGTACCAGCTTTTGGGGGGAATCTCTTTAACAGCAGGCTCAATGCAGGAGACGTGGTACATCTCCTCACATGAATCGCATACTAAACAATCCCTTCCATCTGCCTTGCCTCCGCAACGCTTGCAAGTGCAAACTTTGTACACACCACAATCTTCTGTTTGCTCCGGTTTAGTGTGAGAATCAGATTCCCGGGGAAAAAACTGTTTTGCAGTGAAAATAACTTAAAATATTCCTCAACACCAGCTTACTTTCTAAAGCAAAATCCTAACCTTACTATCATAAATGCATTTGGTACACAGGAAGAAATATTCAAGCAGCAATTATATGATTTCAGAATTCTCCTATTATCAAGTAACTCTACATCCTATCACAATATTATGCAGAAAACGATTTCTTTAATAGTCTATATGATTTTGAAATTTGGATATAACTCCAAGACAAGAATAGACAGGATCTATCACCAAAATTGAGAGATTTACACGACAAGCTAAAATCATAGAAGGATCTTTCTACCTTGCTGGATCCCCATCAAAACTACCAGCAGAATCTTTGGGGACAATCAGCTTTCCAGTCTTACAGATAACAATAACAACAAAAACCATTGCACAGCAAAAATGTATGAAGCAGAAGAAATATGAGGCCTTAATTGAAGAAATTATTTGACTCCCCAAGATGAAGAAACCCCCCAAGGCTTTGAGCAAAATGGCTCTCAAGGCTGGAAGTTAAAACATCTCAGAAAGTACTGCCTTCGTTCAAATCCTACTGCTAACCTCTGGGCAACACTTAAATTGTATGGTGCGTCCCGGACAGGGGCCTGGGGCCCATATGTGCCTGGGAGTTAGTTGTGAGCTCAAATGCAAGGGACACCTTGTAAGCAAAAGGAAAAAGGAGGGAAAGAACTTTCTTCTTTTCTTTTTGCAGGAAATTGCTTCGGAGTATAGAGATGCTATGTGCTTGCAATCAGCTCTAAAGAACACATCACTTCATTGCAATAGTGGCACAAACATGACAGAGAAGGGAGTTTTCAAACATTTCCTGAGTTTATCTTCTTCAAAGAATCAAATGCAGCCAAAACTATCTAGAATAGTAAGTTAAACATCCATCTAAATTCAGAGATCCGGTTGGTACTAATGCTGATGCTGGTAAAGCAAGTAATAGTGCTACAATATAATCCAGAAACCCCCGCTTACCTCATGTTTTCCATCTTCATAGGTGCTATGTACCAATCCTCCCACCTTCAAGTACAAAAGTTTATAAATAAATAAATAAATAAAACTGACTTTAGATAAAAAGGTAGAAACAAACCACAACATAAAGCATAAAGTGAAAATAAATAAATACAATTAAGTAAATAAAGAATCTACTATGAATAAATGTAAGGCAGTTGGCGTGGCACACCGAGATTTGCAAGTTGGTCTCACCTGTTCATGATAGGAAGTCCTTGACATGTCTGAAAGGCTCTTTGCAAGAGAAACAATTTCAGTACCAATACCTTGAAGCTTTCTCCATACCTAAAAACATTTATTCAGATTTAAGGCATATCCAATGACAAAAAGAAACCGAATCACCTAAACGTTGCATATGCAGCACAGAAGCTTCTACATGAATATGATATTGATCCTTGCATTGAGACACGTGAAAAATCAATACAACACAGCACATCCAGGAAGATATTATTTCATTTAACGGGTGAATTGTGTGTATTTCTTACTCATATTGCAGCAAATCTTCAACAAATGAAGAAGAAAAAGATAGTAAATCTCAAACTTCAAAAAGTAGATAAATGAAACTGAAGGGAAATGATGCAACATATATACCAAGTATACAAGCCACACCCAAAAATATATCAAAGGAAGAAAGAAACTCTAAGATACAAACTTTAATATTGAACACCAGAAAGAGCATAGTAAAGAGGATAGCAGGTAGTTTACATCTAATTTACTAAAAGGTAACATCCTCTTGTTAGTATGTTTTAGTTACCAAAGCAGAAACTTAGTCACTTAGAGAACCATATAAATTACTTTCAGTATAAAAAGAAGCTTCTACCATTTTTGGTTAAACTTTGCCTATTAAAAAAGTTTCAACAATCGATCAGTGCCTTGCATAGCATGCACCAGGACATCCATGACATTCAAATGATACCAAACACATAGCATAAATCAAGAAATTCCTCATCTAAACTTAAATTTCAATAGCAGTATGATCAATATGTAGATAATTATCCATCCAGATACAATATTTCTCTAACAATGTTTGATAGTTCCCCACTTATTTGTGCTTCCAATATACGCAGAATCATCAAAGAACAGTACATCTTAATTTTCATAGCAATATTCTCACTTCATTTCATCATTGACACCTTAATTATTTCAACAGTTGACTCCTAAAGGTAAAAGTCCAACACCTTCATCATTCAGTTCTCTGTGAATTTTAGCCAATTCTCACTATTGATAGAACAAAAGCCTCCATAACATTCCTAAAGTATTATTTAGGTGACAAAAGCACTTGTTAGCACTACTAAATTTGTACAGAAATTCCCATCAAGTGAAAGAACCATAAAGTCCAGAAAGTACCAAACATGATAAAAGTGCCTTGTGAATGCTTACAGTAAAATAAAAATATATTAATCAACACATGCATTAAGTGGTTTTATTATACACATGCATATGGTGCGAAATGAACAATTTTAGAAATAATATGATGAATAAATTTCTTAAGATGTAAGGCCAACAATCTGAAAAGGTATAGCACTAAAGAATCCCCACAATACAAAAGGAACCCGGTAGGTAGGAAAACAACCAGAACTTACAAATAGCCAAGAATAGATGCTTTTTCAAATTCATAGATTCTCATGAAGAGTATTATTCTAGAATTTCTATTTTTGTGCGTCCAATGGGAGGGAGGGGAAGATTAAAATCAGGTTATGCAATATGTATAAAATTTATCTTTCTTTTGTAAACTTCTTCTATACTTGGGGGCACCTTATTTAATGATATTTGTCGATTACTTATCAAAAGAATAAAATTTATCTTTCTATTTTTTCATGATCAAAGTTTAGATTATCATGAATAGTTAATGTCATTAATTTTGCAATCTGAAAAAGTAGATACAATAAACCAATTTGACAGGACAGATGATGAACCCATGAGGTTGAAAAAGAAAACAGATTACAAACATGAGAAATAATAAAATTTATGATCAGAAAAACAATTTGTAGGATAGACATTACCAGTTTCTTTTCAACCTCATAGGATCGTGACAAGCATGATTCTAAATTTCTATTTTGGGTACGCAAGGGCAGGGGATTAGACTCAGGAGTTTTGTACATAAAACATTGATACTCAAGAACAGACTTGACATGAATAAAAATATGAGTGGAATAAAGGATTGTGAAGGCACCTCCAAAGATTGTAAAAGAGTAATTCATGTGTCCATATACAGGGTTGAAAAGGATTTTTTGCAAGTTCTATTCCAAAATAAATAAAAAAAAAAAATCAATACCCTCCCCCCACCCCCCCCAAAAAAAAAAATTGTGGCAAACACACAACACACAATATTACATCATCTAAAGAGTGACATTTAAGCCATAATCAATTATTATTTCAACAATTCATTAAGCAAGACCATTTGAAAAAAGTATTGACATATAAGAGACTAACAAAAAGAGGCATCTCAAGATTACCTGTTGAATATCTGAAGAGAAAAGGATAGGTGAACGTTCATAAGCTCCATCTTTCATCCTTGTGTTTATGATACTAAATTCAAAAATGTCAGCCTTGATGCCTTCAAAATTCTCAAACAGTAGCTTACACAGTGAGGTGAACTTGTCCGAGATTAAAATATTCAGAAAAGCATGCTGACACTTCTCAGTACTAGTATGATGATCTGATTCATTTAAAAATCCACTAGATGTAACATCTGTATGTCCATTAGCTGCTTTCTGAGATCCATTAGACATCCACCCAGTTTGTGAAGATTTCTGCCTATCTTCATCACAATGGTCAGATTCCTGCAACACAAAAATGAAATGGAAAAAACTGTAAATAGAAATGATAACTAATTTCAGTTGAACACATGCAACTTTGGTTGCAGCATAAACCTTAATTGTCAGCGTACAATCAATTTTGGGATTAATTGCAAGCGCCTCCCGGATGCATCCCTGTATACCACCTTCATCATCACTTAGTGACTGATACATGTGCTCCAGTACGACATTTCTCCAGTGCCTCTGTGAACAATCATCTGAACCATTCATAGGAAAAAGGACTTGCTCACTAGAATTATTGTCTATAACTGTGGCATGAGGTTCCTTAAAAGTCTGCAAGATTTCAAATATAGCTTGGTAAAGAGTAATAAGGACCAATAAACACCAAAACAGAACACTTGAGAGTTCAAAGGAAGGAGAAGGAAGAAATTTATCTCTTTATGCAAACACAAGCACAAAGAAACAAGCATCACTTGGTTGGCTTTTCTAATTATAATATGTTAATCATAGAAAACAGTAGTAGAATTTATTTCACATCATCGAGAAAGTCAGATTTACTAAAACAACATAGGCAATTTCAGATGACCTGATTGTTTGCCATTAGCCCTCATCACATAGATGCAGCCAGACATCCTTCTATGAGAGCCAATATTCAACCGTACCATTGAGGAGTCTCTTGTGTAAACCAAGGTATAAATGTGTACTGTCAAGTGCGAAAGAAATTTATAACCGCACAGATTTTCTGAATATGTAACCATCAAGCAGCTAATAGACAAATGACCATGCAACAACATGAAGATTTGCTACAACCTATCATAGCTGAATCAGCCCATATTATGATCAATTAGAGAACACCTTAAGTTTGACTTCATAAGCTCACTAAATGATGAATGTCAAGCATAAGCATCAAACAAGGACATACAAATTTCTGAATTCAAATGCTGAATATGTACCGTGCTACATTTAAATCTTTTCACATTACCATCAATCAGTTGTGGAATGTTGTGCCCTATCCAAACAAGAGATGCATGAACCACGAAGACAAAGTACAAAAATTTGACTAAGCTCCTCTTCCTGCAAAACCTTTCATTATCCAAATTGACAAAGTTGTGGCAAATTTTGGACACTTTTTATTAAACTAAAAGTCAATATCATTATTAATTAACTTTTCAAATGAATTTATTAAGTCCAATGGATAGCACAGCACACCGGGACCACACCTTATGCTTACCAATAGATAACTTCTGACTAACTAGTCCCATATAGTCATCAAATTCCAATCCATGACTAACAACTAGTATACCTTATGAATCCTTATCCCATGCACTTGGAGACAGCCCTCAAGCCCTAATGGCCATTATCCTACTTAAACATGAGTCCTTTAGTATTAATTCTTTTTTTTAAAAAAGTAATTTAATCTCAATAGAAAGGGCAGAGGAACACAACCCAAGTACACAAGCCCTTTATTATTAATTCTTATGGCCCAATATATAATATATCCAATCTCAGATATAAGCATATTGCATGATTGAAGTGTCAAACACTGATTTGTGCATATGACAAGTCATATGTTCTCTTAAAAGTTGCATGCTATGGTGGTGACTGCAAAATCCAATTGTCAGTTTGTGTGTACACAGGAAGCATGGGCACTTCTAAAGGCCCTTCATATCAATATCTGATACATATCAGACAAGTATCATCTACAAATATAATAAATAAAAAAATGAATCCGATACTTTTAGAACATGGTGGGACACGGCAGGACCCCTTTTAAATAGACAGAGAGAGAGAGAGAGGAGCTGGTACCCAGAGAATAACTGTGCAGATTGGAAGTGGGAAGGTTTCAGAAAATTTTGAGTGCTGATCTTAACTCCTCAAAGTTTGGCTTGTGCTCTCTCTAGCTCTTGTTCAATGTGACAAGAGAGAGATGTGAGTAAAACAAAAATGAGGAGAAAGCAGAGTGGTGTGAGCGGGATCAGAGTCATAAATGGGCTGAACTTCAGTCTATTTTCGGCTGGATTTATGGGCTTTTTAAAGAATAGTTACTGAAATTATCTTCTAAATATTTTTTAAGTGCTAAGCTATTGTGAGGTGGGTACCATGTGGTCCAAAAAAATTGAAGTAAATGATGCTAAATATTTTTAAAAACATTATGATATATTGGGCTTTTTCTTTAATCCTGTTAATATTTATTTTTCGAACAAAAATTAAAAAGTCCCCATCATACCACATTGTATCCTAATTTTTCAAAAAAATTTATATCACCGTATACAAATTATATTGCATCCATGTGTATGCATAAACTTCACTTTACTTAAAATTTGAATATATATTCACCCACTTACCATATTATATCTGTACTAGAGTTGTGCTCATTTGCACTTATCAATTAATTACATTACTTGTCAAAAATATATATATATATTCACTCACCTACATACATCTATAAGTATGTGTACTAATTTGAGTATAAAATAATGACACACTCCACCAATTTGATTTTAAAAAATTCAATCTCTTCATATGAAACTCCTCAAAATCATGTAAAACAAATGTTTAGAAAGTTTTCACATTCATAGTGCACAGACATTTAAGTTTCATATTTGCAAAAATGTCACCCCAGCCCCAAACGAGATCATAGCTACCCTCATTGCACAGCTTCAACATGAGATTTAGCAACCCATTGAAAAGGATATTTTTGGCCTAAGTCTCAATCTGGCTACAAGACACAAACTATAATTCATACCAATTGATTACCAAACACACACAAATCTTGATACCACTTATAATACAATAAGTCCAGTAATAACCAATACATCACCACATTGCCAAATCACACAGACCAATACAAGTGATTCTACAGAATCAAAATAGATCAGATACACACGTATGTTGGTGTGTGTATGTGTGGATACATATAATAGGATGTCCCATTCCAAGTGCATGCTGCTTATCTCACTTCATTAGAAGCCCCACCCTTTTTATCAATTAGAAGAATGGTGGACAACCATTATAAGTAGAAACCCATGCTGCAATTCAGACTCCATCGCACATCACAACCATTTTAAGTCTTGTGTGGGCTAGGAATAGGAAGAAAAAAATATTGTTAAAAAAAAAAAGAAAAGTAAAGGACACTTGATAGCATATGCACTTAAGACAAATCAACTTGTAGAGAAAACACAAGTGGAAATGGCTTTAGCGCTATGGGCTTAAGAGAGAGGCTTGGTGAAGATTGGTAGTGGATTCTAAATATAGAAGTTCATGGGGAGGATGGTATTCTAGCGAGCCTGTTAGGGCGTATGGGGTCGATTTATGGAAGAATATTATGAGGGGTTGGGAGCAATTTCATAGTCACACCAAATTTGAGGTGGGAGATGGTTCCAAGGACAAATTCTGGCATGACCTTTGGTTTAGGGATATGTCCCTTAAGGATGTTTTTCCAGTTTTATTTAGTATTGTCTGCGCAAATGATGCCCCTATTGAGGCTTACATGGATTTATCTGGAGGTGGCATGTGAGCTTTGCTAGAGCGTCTCAGGATTAGGAGGTGGATGTCTTTGTCTCGTTCTTCAGATTATTGTATTCAGTAAAAACTAGAAGGGAAAGGGAAGACAAGCTGCAATGTGTCCCTTCTAAAAAAGGGTTGTTTGGTGTTGAGTCCTTCTACAAGGTTTTAGGTTGTAATGACGGTTTCTGTTTCCCTTGGAAGTGTGTTTGAACAACTAAGGTTCTTCTAAGGGTGGCCTTTTTTGTGTGGTCGGTGGCTCTAGGAAAGATTCTTACCATGGACAATCTCTGAGGCGGCGTGTCATTGTGATTAATAGATGTTGTATGTGTAAAAAAAATAGGGAGTCTGTAGACCATCTTCTTCTTCATTGTGAGGTTGCTTGTGCCAAGTGGAATGTTTTCTTCATTCGTTTTGAGTTGTCTTGGATAATGCCTAGATGAGTAGTCGACTTGTATGCTTTTTGGTGGACTACTGGCAGTACTCGAAGCACTACTATGTGGAAGATAATGCCTTCATGTCTTTTGTGGTGTATTTGGAGGGAAAGAAACAATAAGAGTTTTAAGGATCACGAGAGGACTTTCGAAGAGACTAAGTCACTATTTTTCAACATTTTGAATCTTTGGACAACTACATATGTTTCTCTAATGATTAGTTTTCATGATTTTCTTGTTCTTTTCACCCCTACTTGTTAGATGGCTTCTTTTGTATATTTCTTGTGTACATGGGAGCGCCTTGCGCTTTTTATGATATTTCGATTACTTATCAACAAAAAAAAAAAAATCTAAAAGAAACTTGTTCATAACGAGATGCAAATACACAATAATGGTGTGAAAGTTCGCATAGTAGTAACTCATGATTCATACTAGCAGAAAACCAAGGACTGTTGGACGCACCCACCTTAGCACTCACAGTAACTATACATTTACTCAAAAACTTCTTGCAAAGGTACCACACCTACTCACACGGATCATTCCACACCAAGACTTACCATGATGTAGCCCAAGGCTTTCCATTATAAGCTACTGGTTTCCGCTGTAAACTGACTAGAACTTCTCTGGAACTCTCTTTATGACAGCAGGCACGATTTATTAAATGCATGAAAAAGATGGTTTCTTCTAGAGAAAAGTGACAGTGGAGAAATTGTTCTAGAGAGGGAGAGTTGAGAGTTCTATAAAGAAACGTGGTGAAATGAGGAATTTATAGAATACTACTACAGAGAGAGAGAGGAAACTACAAGAATACAGCTTTGTATTTCCCATCATGAGAAAACTGTTTGAATGTTCAAGTTGCCAACTAAAACCTTCAAAGCTTAAAGTAAAATGAACTAACCCCTAATATAGCATGAAATGATAATTCACCAAAAATATTGATAAGAGCAAATTTTCCATAGAATGCCTCCATTTTTCACATTGTTCATTGCCTTTTTGTATTATTCCCAGCAAATTAAACTTCTTTTACGTCAGTTGTTCACCAATCTGCCAATTACCAAAGCCCCAAAGCAGCAAAATGAGCACACAATGTCATGATGAATTAAAGCCTTTTTATTCATAATTCGTAGTAAGGGACTATGCACCAAATTCTATGTAAACCCCAAGTTAGAGTTTTATGTGCTAAGTCAGAAGTCATTGCTAGAGGTATGAGCCAAGTGTTCATGGTTACAGTAGCTAATTTTGATTGCAATACTTATTCCATAGCTAGAGAGTTATAATTTCTTCTTCTTTTTTTTCTTTTTCTCTTCTAAATAGTTTTCTATAGCTGATGTGCTAAGTTTCAAGTAGTCAATGGCTAAAATTTTTGTGTCCAATCACAGCCATTGTTCAGGTATAGTTTCATTGCTAAATTTTTCTCTAATTAAAAGCAGTTTACCACGTTTCAGATGCAACTTCAGGTTACAAGAACACAAACTTTTAAGCCTTGAAACACAAACCATTTACAATTGCTCAAACTGGATTACATATGGAAAATAGAGCAAACCCATATTGCAATCATAGTAGAAATTTGCATTAAAAAGAGACCGAGTAAAAACCTGTTTCACTAATTGACTCGCTTCCACACAGACTCTCCCATCTTCCCGAGCTTTGCTCTGTGTACACAATCTCACATACTTCCGCCTCTTGTAAGTTTGAAAACCCTCACTCCCACCGGAGCTCCACTCAGCACCATCATTGCCAATTCCAATTGCCATCCCATTATTCACTGCTTCACTTTTCAAGCCCTCAGTACATTCTGTACCATCACCATTGCTTGTTCCCACTTCATCACCCATCCCTTCAGTACCAAAAAAAAACCCTAATTTCGCAACAATTAGGGTTTCAAAGTGACACCTACATTCCAAGATTTAAAAATTTCCGTGAATTATCACAATACCCCCCACTTCACAAAACTAACAGCAATAGCCAAAAAGACCACGACCAAACCCACTTGTGTGAAAACCCTCAACCACTGTTTGGTTGCCAAGAAAACGAAGGGAAAAAAACGAACATACAATTCCAACTACTATGCTTTCTGTAGCTTTTGGTTTCTCGGGAAACGACAAATTCAGCTAAAGTAAGTCTAATTCTTGGGCTCAACTCCTTTGACGGACAAAATTTATTTTTCTAGTATCAGCAACACTACAATAGCCCATTTTTCTACTTTATTTTCTTTTCTTTAGCTTTATTTTCCCAGCAGCCAAACAGAGCATTAAAAAAATTAAAAAATATATATACAAATTGAAAGAGAGCATTTAAGGCTAACAAAAAGAGTTAGAGAGACAGAGACGCTTACCTGAGTGAAATATTTGAAGTCTGAAAGACGAAAAATCGAAACCCTAAAATCCAAAAAATGGGTGTGTTGGGACTTTGCTGTGGTTCTGCCACTGGCCTAATCCCAAAGATTTTTAAATTTTTTTCACCGGGTCTTTTTTCTTATAGTAATTTTGTTTTAGTTTTTATATGACAATTGGGTCGGATCCGGGGGAGAGGATGACCCGGAAGTGTTGGCGGGAGCCGGTTTGGGCAACCGACAGGTGGCGGTTTCCCGGTGGGCAAAGTCAGAGAGTCAAACATTGCTGACTCTCTGTCAAAAATCAGAACCCCATCATAAGAGTAGATTAGAGAGGGCCCAGGAATGTGCATTGATATTTGATGCATTGCCATTTGCCCCAAACCAATACAGATCTGTTGATAGATCCACTTTTTTGACATTGAAAGGGATTTTTATCCGATTGAAATTTTTGGTTCAGTGCATCCCCCCTTAGGATAATATATTATATTACGCCTTCTTTGTTTTTTTTCCTTTTTTTTTCTATTCATATTATATTACGCCTGTTTTTCTAGATAACAACGGAAAATCAGAAAAAATAGTCGTGTTAGGCGCATTTCAAAGTGTCCGTTTTTTATGAAAAAAATTAAAAATCAAAAAAAAAGTTTTTTTCTATTAAAAAACAGAATTAAGCTTATTTAATTCTCATTTTATTTCAGGTTCAGAAAAAATAAGAAAAAATATTTTTTTTTAACAAAAAACAGGTTAAGGCTTATTTCATCCTTATTTCATAACCTTAAAAAAAAAAATGAGAATTAAATAAATTTAAGCCTATTTTTTAATAAAAAAAAAACATTTTTTTGATTTTTTATTTTTTTTTCATAAAAAACGAACGCCCAACTCTACTAAAAAAAGAAGTCAAATGGGTATTTCCCGCTCATTATATTACGCCTGTTATTATAGCTTTCATCTCTCTTATTTGTATACAATCGGTCTATGATATACCTGGATCCACCCGACTGACCCGAGTTGAAAAGATCCGTTTGGAGAGTAAAAAACTACTTATTCCCATGAGCTTTGCGGATAGGCCAACCAGTGGATCAAATAACGAAGGGCGTGTTGCATAGGATAATTGTTCACCCATCTCATTTCAACTGCCCTGATATTTTTCTAATAATTGCGGGGGACCATCTTATTTAAATACATAACCATATAGACATTTAATCTTTTTATATGTGTTTTTTTTTTTCTGAGATAATATTTTTATTTGTGTGTTTGTTCATGTTTATATAAAATAAAAACAGAAAAGTATTAAATCTAATTTCATAATAAAATATAAGTCATTCTTATATACAAAAATTATATGTCTATAAAATCATCTTATAATATAATTTTCCTTTCGAATATACAAGTTTTTTATTTTACTAAAGACAAGTACAAAAAATAATAATCCAAAAAAAAACAAAACTCAGCGTCTCCTTCAAATTATGCTCGACGTAGTCTTTCATATAATAAAATTTATCCATTATTATCTCTGAAATGAAATTATTTAATTTATTTCTCAATATAAATTGTCAAATGGTTTTGTAAGAAACTCATATTCTATTCTAAAAGTAATATAGTTTTTATAAGTTTTATAGCAAAAAAAAAACTCATTATGTAATCGCATTAGAAATAGTGAGAGTTAACACTAGATGAATTAACTTGTCAATTAAATAATATATCTTTTACTTTTTCGAAACTGCTAATATTTTACATAACTCATATAATATAGACATATTTTGAAAATTTTGATGTTTTGGCACATCAAGTTTATAATGTTGCAATTGAAATCTCAAACTTTTTTTTTTATGCTCGATAAAATTTTGAAGATAAAACTTTTCAGCAAAGTTGCATATATCAACAAATAAATGATTCCTTATATCTCCATAGCAAAGCAATGATAAGAATGAGGAGTTTCATAGCCTATTCATTAAATCTATGTTTTAGAAGTATATTGCAAGCAGTAAATATGTTAATTCAAAGATGATGCTCCACTATTGTAAAGACTCTTCATTTTGACGATGATATCTACCTCGACCTCTAGTGTAATAAGCATTTATTCCATGAATATTAATTTTATGTTGTTTGCAAAAATAATTTAACAATAGCAAGTAAATGGTACCACCCATCATCTCTCTTTCTTTATTTCTTTTTTTGAATGAGTGATTATATAGTTTTTTTGAAAGGAGTGATTATATTTTTTGAAACTTGACCCATGACATTTAAAAATGTAAAGGAATTTTTGTTGTAAAGTTTGACAAAATATATTAATGATTCCCATAATTTATTTCATAAAATGGAAAATCAAAATAAATTCAGAAATGTAAGTCGCTTCAGCGTCACCACATTAAGAATAATCGGCTCTCTCCTTCAAGATAATGTTGATAATTGAGCAAATTAAATCAAACATTCTTAACAATCTACAAACAGGTGAAAAATGAAATGACAATGGAGTTTATTCAGCTCGTTGCAAAGTACTAATTTAGTTTGCCTAGTTTTCAATCTCAATTTAATTAAAAGCAATCAAACTTTTAATTTCAACAGATTGAACAGATTGTAATTTATCACAAGTTTTATTAGAACCAAGAACAATATTAATAATAGAAATAAAATGTATAAAGAATTGATGAATATATTTGTCTTTTTTAGATGTTGCAACTGAAGTTAGTTTGAGTCAAGCAATGCATATAATATATATGTATATGAAAAAATTTAAAATTAATACATTTAATGGTGTGTATAAAATTAATATTGATGCGACTTTTAAAAATAATATATGCCATTAGATAAATAAACTTTAAATAAAGACCAAAATTTGAAATAAAAGGATGCTATTCCCAATAGCCCCATGATTACGTCCGTACTTGCAAAGGAGACCGTGCTTCGCAATTCTCTTTTATGGTCAATGTAAATGTACATGCTGTTTCTTTTTCTTCATTTGTTTATTGGTACTTTAGAGTCTAGATATACAGAGGAGCTCATGCCTACAAAGTTTTTCATAATACTCTTTCGGGACAATTAACAACAATATACCTCCACAAATCATTAGCATATAGAACCAACGACGTGATTAATGTATTTCAATGCATTTCTCCAAGCCTTTTTTTTTTTTTTTTTTTGCTATCGTTTTTCAATTTTTCTTTTTCATTTAATACAAGAATTGATCCATTAAAATACACTATCATTTATTAGTTTTTTCTTTTGCTATCGGATTTTTTGATAACTAACCAAAATACCCTTAATGATATCAAAATAGTCTATCTTTAAATAGGAAAACTAAAAGAAAATATAGGGATCAATAATTAAAAAAAAAAATTAGTAATTTATGACGAGGCCCCAAAATTATGACAGATTTTTTCTTCAAACTGAATTAAAAAAATTTCCTTCAACTCGATCTAAAAAAATTACATGTGTCTCTATTTTTATTAGCATGTGAGATGCACATGTTATAATAAAAAAATTTAAAACTTTGTCTTTCTTATTAAAAAAATAAATGCATCCCGCATGTTAAAGGGATACATGTCATATTTATAAATTGAATTAAAAAAAAAATTCAATCCATTTTAGAGGAAAATTCTATCCTCAAAATTATGTTAACTTAACTCACTTTATCTTCTTAATAAAATATTAACACTTGATTATGTGAACCACATTACGGAAAAGAGAAGAAAAATTGATTATCTATGGGTAGCACTACAAAAACTAATTTGACCCCTCCGTAATCTTAATATAAAAAAGTATTAGGGGAGTTTTGAGTCTTGACAGGGATCACATTACCAAGTTGACTTGGTTTTGACCCACTCAAACAAGCAAATTTAAATTAATTTATATGAAAATAAAATGATTAACCCATAAGCAGTGATGACATGAGTTATATGTACCAACCAATCCCGGATTTGAAAAATAATTACACTTAAAAAAATAATTTTAAGTATGCAAAGTTATTTCACAAAGTTCTGGTCATTCATCTGCTAATTATAAATTTTTGTCAATAAATACAACAGTTGTGAAAAGGGTTGGTTGATAGGTTTTATGCTTAGGATCAAATTTATTAAAATATTTATTATTGATTTTTAATTAAATGATTCCATTGTACCATAAGATATATTATTTTTAAAACATCGTTAATTATTTATTAACAAATAATTATTGAAAGAAAAAAGAGAAATGAAAATCAAACCTGAAAACCATCCACTATAAATTAATAAAAGAAAGCCATTTTTTTTTTCCCAAAAATTAAGACACCACAGCAGCTTTCACCATCTCAAGTAGAGGGCTCGGCCATTCCCAACAATGCAACGGGTCCGGTGCGCAACGGGGAGACGCGTAGTTGAGAGCGATTCGGAGGCGGAGACGATGAGGTGCGTGTCGTGCCAGGATGAGTACGACGCAGATGACGCGGGCACGTGCAAGGAGTGCTACGAGGAGGCGAACGAGACGGAGGAGGAGCTGAAGAGGGAGATCGAGGACTTGAAGGCCAAGGTCGCTTTTCTCAGGTTCTGGTCTCCTCTCGACCACCACAACCACCGGCCCTGCTTCACCGACATCGTTCTCGTCGCCTCCTCCGACGACCCATCTGCCGGGCCCCCTGTCCCCGTCGCGGCCCATAAGGCCCTTCTGGTCAGTAACCCATTTCCACCATTTCAGTGGCTTCGAGAAAATAGTGTTTTTTTTTTAGCATTTGATTTTTTTGGTGAATAGGCATTTGATTGATATGAATGTGCTATGGAACACCCATTTTAGTTTTTATTCAACTTTTGGTTTGTGGGTTGAGTGGACCTATGTATGTGATCATGGAGTTGATCTGTAAAGCGATCAACTTTAATTGCCGAATTCAGTGATTCAATGGGCTACATCAGGGTTTTGTTGTGGGTGTGCTGTGAATGTGAACTTTGACTAATCATGAAATTGAGAAGCAGTTTTGAAGATCTCAATGTTGTGGTCAGTAACCCATTTCCACCATTTCAGTGGCTTCGAGAAATAGTGTTCTTTTTTTTTTGGCATTTGATTGATATGAATGTGCTTTGGAACACCCATTTGAGTTTTTATTTCAACTTTTGGTTTGTGGTTGAGTGGACCTATGTTTGTGATTACGTAGTTGATCATATTGATCATATTCTCTCAGTTTTGAAGATCTCAATTTTGTCTTCCCAACATGATCACATTCTGATTAAACAATGTATACAACCTGGCTGCTCTACTATCTACCCTAGACTCCTGTTTTATTTATTTCACTGAAACAACAGCCAAAACATGCTTCTATATCTTCAAAGGAGGCTACTCTTCTTCCAATACTATAATGTTAAAGGTCGCCTATTATACTTACTAGTGTAGCTATCAGCTATCATACTATGGTTTTGAATTTTGTGGATGTGAAACCTGACGGAACATGCATCCCTGACCAAACGACGCATAATTGGATATTAAGTTGCTTGTGTGAAGTCATTACATTTAATATGGACTGTGAGCTCTGCTATTTCTAATGGGATATTGAACATCATGGGAAATTTGTATTCGAATGCTTAAACTTCTTTTAAACATTGGCTTATATGATCAGGTAAGCCGTTCCCCAGTGTTCAAAGCGATGCTTGAAAATGAGATGGAAGAAAGTCGGAGTGGCACAATTAAGATTGGTGATGTATCATATGATGCCCTCCGTGCCTTTGTCAACTACTTGTACACTGCTGAAGCTTGCCTTGATGAGCAGATGGCTTGTGACCTTTTAGTATTGGCTGAAAAATACCAGGTGAAGCATCTCAAGTCATATTGTGAGAAGTTCTTGGTGTCGAAGCTGAACTGGGAGAATTCCATCGTCAGCTATGCCTTTGCACACCAGCACAATGCGAAGAATGTGCTTGAAGCAGCTTTGTCAACGATCACGGACAACATGGACAAGCTTACTAAACGGGAGGAGTATGTGGAGCTCGTGGAGAAGGATCCTCGGCTGGTAGTGGAAATCTATGAAGCTTATCTCTCCAAACAGGTTAATACTGCTGCCCACAAGGACTCTTCGGCGAAGTCATAGACAAATACAAGGCTTTCTAGGGTTGCAGTTCTGAAGCAATGACTATTCTTCAATTTGGGATATTAATTGTTCATCTATAGTCATTATCTAATACAATCTTGAGTGTAAATGAACTTTTTTTATCCTAATAGGCTTGAATCATTTTGCTTTCTTCTTTTTTTGTTCACGCACTTTTCTGTTCCGTCATTTTATCTTAGTGACAGTGTTGTAAGAGTTGTTCTGCTCCAAATCTCGTCTTGTCACGAGCCCTTTGTACATCTCATCTATGAAATGGCATGCATGTTTTCTAACAAATTGTGATACATAAAGTGATGGGGTGTGAAAATCAGGTTCATTAACCAACTTTGAATCTTCAAGGGAAGAAGAGAGAGTGGGGGGGGATATGATTGTTCTGCAGACAAGCAGCTACTAGCTTTTGGACAATATAGCACCCTGCTTTTAATGTATTTCTCCAGTTTCATCCAGTTGGTGCAATGTTACGCTTAATTTTAAATTGAAGGACAAGGAGGGTACTTGGGCTGAATAGGAAAAGGGAATTGGAGCTGTTATAGCTTGAGAGGGTCTAATTAAATCAGTTGTTCAGGCCCTCCCATCTTATGCAATGATGTATTTAAATTCTAGCATAATCCGTTTGATGAATTGATTGCATTGCAAGCAGGTATTTCTTAATCGCATATGTAACAAAGTATGAGTGTTGGGATCTGGACACAATTGTACAAGACAAAATGGGACTATCAACGACATTCAAAGAGGTGAAATGAAATCTAATAGTGTTCGACAAACAAGGTGGCTGGTAACGAAGAGAGCTTGCAGAAGCCGGCGCCCACTTAATTAGGACAGTTTCTTGTCCAACCAGCCCTGCTTCTACCTGGCTTTAGGTGTCACCGTCCCCTAGTTTATTTGCTTTTTCTTTTTTCTTTTCTTCTTCCTCTCTTCTGGCCAAACAAAAAAACGAAGTTCAGATCACCCATATGCAAGAAAGCCAGTTCTTGTAATATGTACTCAATACATCATAAAACAAAACTATTCTCATTTATTTCTCTATTCATAATTACTCAAATACTATCTAAACTTTGAACAAATCATGTTAATCTGCTATTCATGGACAGTCTAATGTATGGACGTAGATCACACTGGAAACATGTGGCATTGGTTAGCCGTAGCGCTTTTGCTCTTGGAGAGACTTCAAGGAGACTCCTTTCACGGCGTGAGTGAATCGCAATGAGGGCAAAAAAGACAGTAAGTGCTTACTACCGGTTTTCACACAATCAAGAGGGTCACATACGTTTATCACATAATAAGATCCTCCAGCTTGAATGGGGCCCCTCGCTAGTTTCACGTTGTGTAGCCACCCATCCCAAGGCAGATGCAATTTCTTTTACTTCATCGATAACAGATACTGTGTCCTGTATATAAACACGCCCATCTGGTCTTAGCATCCGATCCATCTCAAGCATGATGGTTGAGATCTCACATTTGCGCCTGAAACAAATAATAATAGTTGAAAATATGTATATACTTCAATTAGGTGAGGTTTGCATGAATTAAAATTAATGGAAATATGGAAATTGAGAGAGAACAGAATTTATACCTCTTTTTCTCAAGAGAGAAGAGACTATTTGCATGCAACAGGTCATATGTTCTTGGGTAAGTGTCAAATGGCTCGCACCTGGAAACAATTTCGAGCATCACAACTTAAGTCCAATTTTTTAGTAGCTGGAATAAGCGATGTGGAAAGTCTATCTTTTATCACAGCCTTCTAAAACTGTCCACTGATGTATATTTCATGACCATCCAGTCGTATTAGACAGAGAAACAATGAAAAATTCAATGTGAAAATATCCAGTTTTAAGACATACATTATCAGAGTTCAAGTTTCTAGCGCTTTTTATCAAGATTTATCTTGACAAGTGCTCTTCTAGCATGGCTATCAGAGAGTTTATTTGCTCTCATGAAAAATAATGTATTATTTTAACAATTTAGTTGGACCAAGATACAAAGGTAGGTACTCTTTCCCCTGTATTCTTATCCATATAGTACTTCCAACCCACAGAGCCACAAAGTCTAACCATAATACCTTGTTCATGCACCAGTGCGATTAGTCTTAATGATTATGATGTAATGATGGTCAACAGTGTCCAAGAAAAAGCTATCAAAGGACACCTAGCAAATTAACAAAAGAAGCAACAATTTCAAAACAGATAGTTGAAGGTACATAGCACATACCAGTCATGCATAATTCCTATAAGTCCACGATCATATATGACAGGCAAGGTATTGTACCCACTAACAGGAACAACATTCATAACCCAGCAATCAATCTGGACATCATGCAATGCTGCTGCAAACCTGACACAGTCAAAATGAACTTACATTCTCTTTAAACATAAAAGGAGAGGGCTTTATAAACAATCCAGTTACTATGTATTCATATGGCAAGGATAGCAAGAGTTATTTAAATTATGTACCCTCCATATCCAGCTCTCATGTCCATCACATTTCTTAGTTTAAAGCCTTTCCAGCGGAAAGCACGAACATAACCATCTATTATCTCATTCCAAAACTTCGACTCTGCCTTGAAGATTTCCTTTCTAGATTTGTAGGCATCCATCTCTATGCTCTGGAGCCTGTCTGGTGGATAATGAAGGCGTGCAGGCCATGTAGTTACATTACCTCCATATCCGTTCTCTGGTAATTGAGTGATGCAAGCCTTCAAACCAACATTCCTGCAGAAGTACCACAATTGTTATATTTGTTATTATTTATTTTGACCTAATATTTTCTTAAGTATCTAGGTAAGCCTTATTGACCTCTGGTGGTATGTCAAAGATGAAGGGCACAATGTATGTTTAATAAAGCAACCACATTAACAACCAGAAAATTATCATTAGAAATTTACATGCAAAGGTTCAATCAAGATACTGCATTCAACTTATTTCCATACCTTTACTCCTCCACAAACAGTGTCACTGAAATGCCAAAAAGTTCCTTGTCTCCAGCCAAAATTCTTGCCTTCTATAAAACATACCGGACAATAATGTAGACTTGGGCAGTTTGTTTCTCCTTTATTTATTTTAAAATTCTACTGGCCAATTTTAATACTGGATTCCTTTTTTTTCTTCCTCTTTTAAGGTTTTCCGTACTGTATATCACCTGCTGCATTGGTTTCACTTTGCTTTTTGCCTATACTGAAATTCATGCATAAACATTGAAAGGATGGCGAACAGAATAAATAATCTTTCACGCTCTACAACTCAAATAAACTAGTGGCAGGCTAAAATTTGCTTGTCCATAAGCCAAAAATGTGGAAAATATTAAAATGAACAAGCGAAGGTTTTTCTATAGTGTTAATGTTTAAACTCAAAACTGAAATAGATTCTCATATGTAACTTCTAAAAGATCGGTTTTGGAAAGACTAATGGCATCACAGGTTATGCACAGAAGAGCATATTTGAACTATCTTATAATTGATTGGGATTGACATACAAAATTCATATTGTGTATGTTATGTCCCTCAACCAAAGTGAACTCAAAGGAGTGAACCAGGTCATACCAAACATTGTCTGGGTCATCATTAGAATCACATACTGGAGGTTGCACCCCACTATCACGATTAAGATAGCAGCCGTTGTTCAAAGGTTTTCGCCATATAGCAATATATCCCTCCTTCTTTACAAGTTCCCAACAAATGCGAGTGGTCAGGTCCTCCATTTCTGTACATAAATAAGCCAAAGATGAAATATTTGCAATCCAAGATAGTAATAAAAATCTTGTGTTCTTGGAAGGTGAGAATGGTGCTAACAATATAGAATGATTAAAGCTCTTGGATGTGCAACATCAAGCCAGACAAAGGAATTGCAAACAAAGATTATGAAACTGCAACAACATGCTAATAAACAATAATTGCTAAAAAAGGATACTTAGAAAAAACATTGTCATTATGAGCTACCTGCCCATTGTTCTCGTAGGTTCTTTTCATGTTTATAAACAGGCTCTGCTGCCCATATAAAGTATCCTCCAGCCCTTAGCATCCTGTTGGCTTCAAGCAGCAGCATTCCATCTCCATCACAAGCCAAATAAAAATGGAAAATCAGTATCAAAGAGCTATAGAAAACAAGTATCAAATACATTCACAATTTTTTTTTTTTCTGTTCTTTTCTTTGATTCGTGAAAAACTTCTGGTAACAGAGAATTGCTTCATATATACTCAGTGACTTCATGTAGAACATAGAAAAATGAGCTTTTAGTTTATCATTAGGCAGAAAAAATGTTGACAATATAGAGTAGAGCATCTTGATGCTGAAAATCTGAAAAGAACTACTTCACAAGAATTGGAAGCCATAAAAAAAAGGCTTTGATGCTATATATACAAGAGGGAAAAGGAAGTACCATCAAGGGTCCAATTAACTCCACATTCTAAACAATGGATGAACTCAAAAGCCTGGCTTGGATACAACAGACGATGTGTAGCAAATGTTGCTACCATGGCAGGCACACCACGCTCTAAAGCAAACTGAATCTGGTGCTCATGAACATCTTTTGGTGCTATTGACAGAGTAGTTACGTTAAGTTGCATCGAAAAGGCACCAAAATCTGCTACTCCACAACCAATGTCCAAGGCTACTCGGGTCCTTTGGCCAAAAGCAATGTCAGGAACCATCTGTCCATTCAATTAGAGAGATGGCATCAGAATTTTCTGATCAATTTACACAAAAAAAAAAAAATTAGAGAGATGGCAATCAATTTTATGCAGAAAAAACTAATACATAATGAGAATTACATGAGACAAACCTTAGAAATCTGATTCAAGTGTTTATTAGCCCTTCCACCTCCCGGAAAAATAAACTTATCTTTTTTTATCAATATCCATTTTTTGCTACCTTTATCTTCAACCAGACCTGTATGGGGTACATTACTCAACCACACCTGCAATTACATCTCATAGTTAGCCAAGAAAAAAAATCCTCAAAATTTTGAACCAGATTAAACAATGATATGCTGCAGGCTGAAAAACAAGGGGAAATGTTTAAATAGGATGAACTATCATATATTAGAAAGCAGCTAGTTAACCAGATTTCAGCTGATGCACAACTTGACCATTGAAAAGTAAACTCAAAATGAGCCTCAAGGTTTTCCTAAGAAGAATATTCCAAGTTCTGAGCACATAAGCACATTGGTAGAATTCTGCATATAAATCTTTGAAAGATCTCAGAATCTCACATATGAAGGACAAAAAAACAAAAAAAAACAGAAACTATATTCAAAACTATTTGGGATCAGCCGCATGGAGCTGTTTTCACAATTCAATAGCATCTAGGACATGCCCTTCTTCTTGCCACCTTGCCAACATTCTATCAGCACTTCCTTATTCCCTTGTCCAACATTGTACTTGAATAACAAAATGAATTACTTCGTGTTACTTGTCTTGTTCAATTTTCAACACTTCAATTTAAAACGAATCAGTTCTTGTCAAAAGTGCAGTAATTGGCTCTCATTTCCACCAAAAGCCCCCAATACAAACTTTTTCCCATCATCATCACTTGGTACTACCTCTAGCTTCTCAAGAATGCATTACTGCATGAACTCACTCACGCATACATTTGGTCATTTCAAAGAAAAATAAAAAGATGGCCACAAATTTATCACACACATCAATATTGAGATTTCAAAGCATCTCTAAGATTTCCAACTTCAAATCTCAAAGCTTCAAACCTAATTCAAAAAAAAAGGAAAAAAAAAAGGGCAACATCATCTTGGAGAAACCCCTCAATCCTTTTATCTAAATTCCACTACTCGGGTTTAAGCTCATAACCCACCATTCATACATTTCTTAACTACACAATCACAAACGAAAATCTCCCAAAATCACATAACCAGTCATTCAAAGACCCGCCCCCAAATATACTAACACTAAAACCAATAACCACAAACAAAAGCACACATTTTTATGAATTAAACAAACTACCTCATCTCGGCTCTTGGGCCAGGGTATCTTCACCTGATACTCCTCCGGCCTGGGCACCACGCAGTTCAAGCCCTTCCCTTCCCGCGGGCAATGCCGCTCGTACCTCTCCACACTCGCACTCAATCTCAGGCGCCTAATCTCCTCCACATTGTCCATACACGGTACATACTCGCTCATGCTCTGCTCGCACACCTTGTACTTGTTAACCTTAACCCTCGCACCACTCTCCTCCTTTTCCTGCTTCTCCTCTATCCCACCCCCCAACTCCTCCTCCTCCGTCCAACTCTCGTCTATCTCCCCCACCTCGAACTCCAGCGACATCGCGCCCGTCTCGTCCACTATCCCCATCCTTATCATCATGTCCACCTTCGGCGGCGGCGGCGGCGGCGTAGGAGGAGGAGGAGATGGCGGAGGTGGAGGGGGAGGCGCCGACGACGAGGACGCCTTTGCGGTGACTGTGAGCGGCGGTGGAGGAGGAAGAGGAGGCGGAGACAGAGACGACGTCGTTTTGGAGAGAAGAGGTGGGAGTGAGGAGAAGACGAGGGAAGGGTTGGTGACAGTGAAGCGGTTAAAGAGGAAGAAGATGGAGAGGGAGAAGAGCGCAAAGGCCGTGATTCTCACGAAAGTCGGGGTTCTAACCACATCGTTGAATGCGGTGGCCGCTGCGGCCTTCATGATGGCCTTTTGGACCGTTTGTTTCTCGGGAAAGTGTGGGAAAGTGGAATCGAAATGGACACCAGAAGTGATGCAAGAGGCGGTGGCTTGGAGTAGGGACGTTAGCGAAATTGAGAGAAGAGCGTACACGTCACGGTGTGAGAGCGAGAGAGAGAGAGAGCGGGAATTTATGGAAAGACGATAGGATAGCAGACGCTTGGTTGTGACTTTCTTGGTCTTGGATTTAGTGAGGATCACCCCTCCCGTGGGGCCCCCTACTCTCCTCGTGCACAATTTTAGGATACCTTTAGGTGTGAGTAAGGTATCGTTTGGGAGACGAAGCCCATATACTCGCTGTTACGGGATTTACAATTATTACCACTATCATCTGGTCCGTAAATGGACGTTCATGGCTCTCGGCAACTTAAAACTATAGCAAACAAAAAAAGGGAAAATATCTGACCAAATTCTTTTTTAATTTGACCTCTGTGTGTGGGAATTGGACGATCTTGTCCTTTCATATATTATAAAAAGACAATTTTACTCTTTCAATATAATGGACCGGCTCTTCTCCGGTTTGTTTAAAGTAGAGAAAAATTTTGTCTCGATCTTTGTCATTATGTGTGGGCCAAACTGAATTATTTAACATCTTTCTAAATAAACTAAATTATTCATCAATAGCTCCAGCTTGATTGCTTTCCAGATCTGGCTTAATTACTTGTTATAAAACTATCAGATAAATTCTTATAAGTTTATTTTTATTATTTTTAATTTTATAATAAAATATGAAAGTATCGTTTTTCTAATGCTATAAATATATTTGAACCTTACATCCTTATAATTGTAAGTCTTGATATAAATTTATGTGTATTTATGTATGTGCATATGTCAGTATATAAAAAATATTTATACATGCTTGAGATTGAATTTGTTAAAATTGTAAATAAGGTTATCAAATATAATATAAAAGAGAGACACTTCTATCTGGATTGGTTGTAAAAGTGATGTTTTACAGTCCTCAATCAAATTAAGACACCTCATTTAATCATAGTAATTACAATAGGATTGAAAACATCCTATCAAAATCAAACAAACTCATTTTAACCTTAGTTAAATCACACCTAAACCATTCCCATCCTCCGGCAAAACGTCGCCACCGGAAACCTACTGGCCACCACCGGAATCCTCCCATTTTCTAGTAGATGAGAGCCAAGGGAGAAAGAGAGATGAACTGAGAGAGAGAGAGAGAGAGAGAGAGGAGGGGAGGTTATGGCCACAGAGGGAGAGAGGGGAAGGGGTTATGGCCAAGTCTGGCCGGAGCAAGTCCAGACTTGGCTTTGCGATGCGACCAACGCGTTGGCCGTGACCAGCGGCATAGTCTGGTCGTTGGTCACGCGGCTTGCGGCCAGATCTGGCTGCTGGCCACATCGTGCGGCCAAGTGTGGCTGTGCTCTGGCCAGACTTGACTGTAACCCCTCCTCTTTCTTTCTCTGGTCATACCCCCCCCTCCCTCTCTCTTTCTCTAGCCATAACCCTCCCCCCTCTCTCTTTGGCTATAACCCCCCTCAGGCTGCGACTGGAAGATAGAGATGGCTAGGTGTGGTTTGAAAGAAATGAGGGATAATATAGTGTTTTAATTTCTATTGTAGTTTTAGTATAATTAATATTTTTAACTGATGTGTCAAATGCTTATTGAATGTTGTAAAAATGATTTTTTAGATACCATCTGAATTGAAGATTTTCTCAATATAAAAAGTACCATTATAACAAACAAAATTATATATGATTTATTATAAGTATAAGGTTGGTGAAGTTAATCTTGATAAGTTATAAGTAAAAATTGTTTATCTAATTAACATGACCACTATAAATTAATAGGAGCTCGACGGTGGAGGGGAGATGGCGTAGGAGAGAGGGAAAGGTGGTGCGCGATGTAATTTTTTATTTATCTATTTATTTATTTATTTTAAAATGATCGATGACGTGACAAATTAAAGCTATTGCAGCCATCCAATAGTTTTGCATGAGATCTCAATCATTGAATCTTCTAGCAAGCACGTACGTGTTTGATCCGTTTTACTTTTTAGCTTTAGTTTATTTTATCTTTCTTTTTTTTTGGCTTGGTTGTAAGTCTATTCCTTCTTTTTTTTAAATTTTTTTTTAATTCTGTTTACGTTTTCATATTTAACTTTAAAAAGAGGAAGTATAAAGGAGTGAGGTAACCCGTAAAACGATGTTAATGATTCCTTTGTTATTATACATTTCAATTTTAGCCTCCTTGGACACGTTACATGGAATTAGGAGACAAAAGAGGAAATGAGAGGTTGGCGTATACCATTTACTCTTAATAATAAGATTTTAGATTTTGATAAGTTTACCTTAAATGTTTATGTGTATATATTATAAGAGTATTAGCAATAATTTTTTTAAAACTTTATTATTTTTTATAGTATAAAAAAAACCGTTAAAAAAACTTTTGCAGCAGCTTTCTTTAGTGTTTCATAAAATAAAGAAACTTTAAAGAAATCAAAAGTTCTTCCCTTCATTACTATTTTTTTTATTTTAATATAAAAATTTTCCCTCTCATTTCTCTTTCATCTACTATTTGTTTAAAATAATATTTAAAAACTTTATCTATCTTCTACGATTTGTTTAAAATAATATATAAATGATTTCTTTTTGCTTCTCTTATTTTTCCTAGCATTTAAGTTCAATGATATTTAAATGGTGTAAGAAATGATAAGGAAAGCTATTATGAAGTTTATTTGAACATAGAAGTAAAAAGTAGTTTAGTTTCCTATATTGAAATTCTTTTTAAGAGAAACTACTACTAGTGCTCTAACTTATTTACTTACCATATTTTAATTTATGATTATAAGTTTTATTTGATCTCGAAGATGCTTTTATATATACACTCTAAATTTTGAAGAGCGGTGAGCACTAGAATGAGAATTATTTTGTGTTATTTTATAAAAAAATAGAATTGGAGTTCTATTGTTTGTGATACATAATTGTATTATGTGCACAATTTTCTCTTAGTAGGTGTAACCTATGTAAAATATTTTATATATGGATCATTAACCAATATTTTGCTAATTTTGAACCTAAGATACGCCCGACCTTATGGGACTTGAATGGAATGAACAAGACTTGAAATAAAAATTGCACTAAATGAGCAATTCTGTTTGTTAATGTGTTTAAGGAGATGTTTTTTGTTTTTTTTATATGACATAAAAGTGAAAACAATTTGAAATATTTTATGAGGGTTAGATATTTTGAATTATTTGTTAATGTTTTTATTTTTATTTTTTTATTTTAACTCTTTTTATTTTGGAAGGGTGATGGCCCATCAAAACGCTTTTTAAAATAAAAATAAAAAACTTCCCGAAATACATTAAGGAACAGAAGCCCAATTTCGAATGCAAAGTGCCATATTGGCCAGAGGAGAGATGGGAATGAATAAAATCTTTTGAGATGAAGAGTTCGGCGTAGCTCAATTGTCATTCGTGAACGAAGAGTAAACACCTATAAGAATGGGCCTCCACATTAGTTGAAATTGGATTTAAGGAAATTGGGCTTAGCCCAAGGAACGTGTCAACGGCCTATCACATAATTCACTCCCACCAGCAACCAACTTGACTCCACTTCTGCGCACCTCTAATGCGTTGCTGCAAACCAAATTTTACCAAACCATTCCATAATTCATGTTAAACTTTTCCCCACCTTTCGCTAAGCAATTAATTAAAGGAAGGAAATAACAAATGGGGCCAATAATTCCTCTAATTTCTACCAACTCCACGATATTGAAGAAAAATTATATCTTAATTACACAAGTTTATGCATCCATGCACGAAAATGGTATCCTCACATAAAATAATGGCTTCTTCTCCACTCTGCGTCTCTGCCCTTCTTTCCTTGTCTCTTTTTTTTCATTTTATTATTCATCAATTTGCATTTTCTAGGATCCATCCCAAAATATAAGGTAATGTTGTACTTTCTAGACAATATTTTTCCCAACTTTTTGTTGCTTCCAAAGAAATTTATTGGTAATTCATGCCATTTGATATAGAAAACTTGTCTTAATTTTGATATAAAAAAACAATAAGTTGATTTCTTGTGATAAGGAAAATTGTTGCCATAAAATGTGCAACACTAGTGATGAAGGAGACTCATGACTCTTTACTTGTTGGAGCACCATTTAGAATTAATTAAAGCACTTTGTCGAAGAATTATATATGTTTTTGATCCAAAAAATAGAATTTTTTTTAAGCATTGCAATTAATTGCACTTAAGAAGCTACCCAACAATTTCACAGGACTGTTCTTGAATTCACAGTTGCATAACCTTTTCAATTATTGTTGTGGATTAATTGCACTGTCAACATGTATATTTTAATTACAATGAACAGGTCTATCGTTTTTTTTTTATGTAGCAGTTCTAATTATCAATTAAATTTATTTTTAACAAGTACTAATGATCCAATAGTTTTTTTTTTTTTTTTTGAAGTGAAACAATATTGTGCATGATCTTCTCCGAATGCATGGGTAAAAAAAACTCTAGTAAAAGAGCTCCCTGGGTTCAAATGAAAGTTTAACAATCACATGATCAAGAAGAACAGGAATTATATATTAAAGAAAGTGCAAAGTACAATTAGAAAAACAAAAACTCATAAATTAAAAGTCAAAAGAACAAAATTTATTTGGCGAGAATCCTAGGTCTCGAACATTGATTCGATCCTCGATGAGCTCAATTCATTGGTTTCATTTGTTTGCACCAACTGTGTTCTTAGCAGCATCAACAGCCCCTTGCGCCTTGGACTTCATCTCCTGACCACTCTGCATTAGAAATCCATATGTTAGTAATTAATTAGTAACAAAATGAGGCCTAAACAAGAAATAGCTAGCCTCAAAGTCGGAAAATCTTGTAAAATTCAAATTAAACCTACCAGCATGGAAGAAAAAAAAATTGACAATATGAAACTAGTTTTCCATGAGATCTGAGAAGCATTTAATTAGTTTGACAGGTTTATATACTTATGTTACACAAGCGGGTTTTTACTGCTACCGAGCTGCGAGCTCGGGATCGAGTTTAACGGACGCGGGTAATCGAGCGGCGCTCGGCAAAACAGGTGGGCCTCATTTACAGACCCTAAAATGATAAACTCAAAAATAAAAGCTGTTAATTGAGGGGGAAAGTAAATTATGATTTATAAGGGAAATGCTTATAGTTCTATGTGTTTCATACATGGAGACAGCCAATAGCCAATAATAATTTTTTTTAAAAAAAAAATAATGAAAGAAAACATGATAATACTTAACATTTCCTTGATGATAAATAATGAGCTTAGTTCCGTCCTTTTGCTATCATTATCCTCCTAATTAATGATTATAAAAAATATGTGAGCTTTTTTCTTTCTTTCCTGTTTTTTTTTCTTAAGAAGTAAATAATGTGAAGCTTTAGTCTCCGTTTGCTTTCATTATCTCTTTAATTACCGATTTTTTTATATTATACACGGACACAATTTCCTCAAACCTGGGGTTGGAGAAAATTTGTTTCAAACCCCTCTAAAAGATGGAACAAAAAAGTTATGAAAGAAATCTGAAAAAAATATATTTGAACTCACTTATGAAAAACAAGGAAAAAACAAAGAAAAAGCAAAGCAAAAAATTTTTTTAAAAAAACATATTTACAACAATGTTCCGAAAACAAAAACACATTGTAAAAAAAATGGAATTTTTTTGCTTGTTTTAAGTGTGATTTGGAATCGTTGTATATATGATTTTTTTATTTTATTTTTGCTTTATTTTTTCTTGTATTTTTATAAATGAGTTGGAAATATATTTTTTTAAAAAATATTTTTAAATAATTTTTGTAAATTTTTTTTTTAAAGGAGTTTGGAGCAATTTCCGCCGACCTAAAGGTCGGAAAGACATTTGTGTCCTATAACAACTGCATTACGGGTGAAGAAGCTTCCAACAAATAAGAATCTTCACCGCCAAGATAGATTTGCACGGCCGGTCTGATTCTCACACTGTCTGATTGTACCGACCAACCGACAATTATTTGACCCAGAGGAATCCCCTTGATAGAGACGGAAAGGAAAATACAATTCCCATCCCGTATTTAATATTCATCAACTCAAGACACAAGAAAATTAATTCCCTTTCTACAACAGGTAAAACTAATACCGGAAAAAAACGCGTTATCAAATAGGACTAGAAAGTTCTAGTTCCGAAACTTGACTGAAATAAAGCAGAACAAACATCATCAAGTCTCTTTCAAAAACAACTTGCCACGGAAGTTTCTCGTAACACTCCCTTGACCAACCATGAGGCAATTAACAATTGCTTGCTTTTATTTTCGTACTCTCTTCGTGGCGGGTAAAGGCGTACCCGGCATGGACATGTTACTATAATTAATTTTCCTATATCAGTATATACTTAACACACGCTTCATCACCATTCGGCAAACAAAAAACAATCAAACTTTTCTCAAATTCCGTGCGCGTTCTTTACTATGTAAGTTTTGACATTATGTCTCCTCATCAACAACCAGCGATTTGCGGCCAAGATTTTTGGAGAATCTTGACAAGAACGGAGATGTGCCTCTGTGAGCCTCGGAGGAGCTGAATGGCTTCTTTTGGAGAAAACGGGGTTCAAAATTCAGCCTAGGCAGCTCGAAGTCAACTAACGGAAAAACAAAGTCTCGACTTTAGGGTCTTGTTCTTCTATGATTCCATAATCAAAGCAAAACAATGGCGGCAATGAAGATGGTAGAAGAGGGGGACCTTGTTAATTGCTTTCAAAGCTGGTTCGGATTTGAATGGGAGATGGCTTTCATTTCTTGTGAGGGAGCCTTCAGAATGTGCTGTCCAACGCTGGAGCTGGGTGGAATGGCGAACAGCGGTCACGATTGTACAACCATGAATTCCGCGTGTATGGACTCCAAAACGTTGGACGGCCAACTTGATTTCGAGGAATTCAAGAGCCTGATGACTTCGTAATATTTCTTAGATTTATTTCTCGGAAACGGAATCACAGATTGTTAGGAGCAGCATTCTATGTACAAATGCCCACTTATTCTCGTGAAAAAACTTATGTAAATTGACGGTGGAGATTTCAATTTCAGTATATTATGTAACTCAAACGATCGTAGGAGGAAAAGAAAAACACCCACAACTCCTCTGTCTTTCTCCCCGTGTTGTACAGTGAGTAGCTCTGCCATGTTTGCAAATTCCACCGCTTCGCTATTTCCAGGCAGCTGGATGTCATGATAACTAAAGAGTAGATGCCGTTCGCATACGATACTTGAATTAGTATATTTTTATTTTTTTTATTATATGTCGAATACTCGTAACGATTAACATATAATAGTTATGTAGTTGATTCACATATTTGTAATATTGTAGTTTTTTTGTATTTTATTATTAAGAGTATGCTAACATAACATCGCGGTAGTTTGTAGGTGATTTATGATATTTGTAAATTGTAGTTTGTTTTTATCTTTATTATTAAAGTAAATGCTATGAAACACCACCAATTATTTCTTTTTATTCTTAAAAAATGATTTTGAATGACATAATTGTAAATTTTGCATATAGTATACTCCTATTTTATATACAATTATGTCATTCAAATCACTTTTTACAGATAAAAGGAAAAATAACATTGAATGTTTATAGCATACTCTTATTATCAAGAGTATGATGATATAAGATTAAGTTAGAGTCTGTGGCTCTGTTTGTTAACTCTTTACACTCTTAAACTCTTATAATTTTGAAGATTTGACCCTACCATATTACTGTACCTCTGTTTTGGCCAAACTTAACATTTTTAAATAATTCAATTATTTCGAAAATACCCTTAAAGAAGCACAAGGAAAAATAAGCAAAAAAAAATGCTTGAAACTAAAGGTTTTTGGCATTAGGAGCTTTCAAAAAGGGGTCCGAGCTTCCGTCATATCCACACCGATGTGAAAGACGGGCAAAAAATTTTAGACAAGTATATTATGGGGGGTGTAAAGGGTTACCAGCATAGCCAAAATTATTTTTGGGTAGAAGTTTATCTCCAAGTTGTAGGAGTTAAGGTAATAAATGATAAAGAGTTTTTTAATTCTTAAAATTTGGTGTTTGGTAAAAGGTTTAATTTGGGTATGAAACCTAACAAATTTCCTCATTATGTGTTTTGTTAAAATCATCACATTAAAATGGCGACGCACAACAGTAACGTATAGGGGCTGTTGTTTCAGACGGGCACACATGAAACTGCGTGTTGGTCACACCCATCCGTTTTACTTGGAAACTCTCACCCCATCTTCCTTGTCTTACCCATGTAGAACAGGGGAGATCCTTGGATGGAGTCTCTCTGGTAAACAAATACAACTTGCCTGTGCTAATGGGTCAATCAAAAAAGTCAATGTATCAGAAAAATAAAGGAATCTTCTTGTATTCTCACATATATGAGATATCATATCCTACAACGCCAAAGGTCGAATCTCGAAATGGGATTCACTTGGAAACCATTTCTATGGGCCTTACGATATTTTTAGTGGTTTTTTGGTGGGACAAAATTAAGTTATATTGTCGATCGGTTTTAAAAAGCGTTTGCCGGCTTTTCGCGGTCTATGCCCCTCTTGAGTGATGGTTCTAGCGAATATGTGGCTACTATAGCTACACACCCAAGCTAGAATAGATACTATCCTTTGGTCGTTCCATGCTTACCCTTTTTCTTTGAAAAAAACAAGAAGTTCGTAATATATATATATTCCTACACCCAAAGGTTCATTGTCCTAATGGGTGAATAATCCCAGTTTATATCTCTATTTTGTTTACTCTGAAATAGAGCAACGTTGGCACAGCCCGACTGATGCACAGCTCTGGGCCCTAAATCAGAGGGAAAAAAGAAAAAACTGTTCACGGAGCCCATGAAACAGTCAATTGTTTCCATGTGCCTTGGGCTGAATAATGCTATTGCATTTCAGCCGCAGACTGTCGATTTATATATTTACTCCTCTTGAACTATATTTGTTTCATATAAATCGCAATTATCATGCAGATGGTCTCTCCTACTTTTAATTCTTTATCTTTATTTTTGCCAACTCTTTTGGAGAAGTTGTTATTATGTAATATTTTAAAAGAGTTGATATGCTTCCTGGGAAAACTCTCTGAAGATTTTCACCAAAGTCAGATCTGCCTGTATTTCCGGGGCCCATCACTTTGATTATCGTGTGGGCCAGAAGGCCGTAAGAACACCTTTTTTTTTGTTTTTTTTTTTTTGAGATTTGTTTCTGAGCCCACTGCCCTGGTTCCTGAATGTAATTAAATATGTGTTTTTAATGTCTAGCCACAGAAAAAGTCAGCTGGGGTGGCAATGGGCAGGCAAAAGTGGGGTTAAAAATATGTGGATGCTTGGATTTGGTTGAACTTCATCAGCACAAAAAGTCCAAGGTTCAAATTCCTGTGTTTGATTTTTTAATGAAATGCCGGCGCAATCGATCTCTTCTCATCTCGTCCATGGTCCAAAAATCAATTTTAATGTACAAGTAACTTTGGATGGATTAACTTTGATGAAAAATTCCAAAAAGGATAAGCATATACATATTAATAAATGTTTAAAGACGTTGCTAAACTTGTGGCGGCAATGCAGCGCAATAAACGTTCATTCAAATCATATTCTGGAATAATTCGTTTAAGCATGCCCTTTTTTTAAGAAAATTAAAATTGGGTTGACTTGATTTTTATTAAATGAAAAAAGTTCACATATTTCTCCAATTAACTACTAAGTTAACACTGTCGATTCTAAACTATCAAAACAATTGTTAATGTCCTCCCCAGTACTAACAAAAAGATAAAAATAATTCTATAAATTTTTTGAATAAGCTGTAAATACCCTATAAATTTAAAAATAATAATTAATTTAAAAAAATAAAAATAAATAAAAATCTTTATACGTTTTTTAAGTGGTAGTTTATTGTTAAAAAAATAATTTTTAACAAAAAAATATAAACGAAAACTTTTATTTTTTTTTAATTTAATTTGGCCAAATGAGTGGTTGTGTTTTTTTTTTTTAAAAAAAAATTTTTTTAATTTAGTTTTAGTTTTTTTTTATTATATTTTATTAAGAGTATTTTCATCCTTAGGGATATTAACAATTATTAGTAGTTTGTGGGTGGGACATTATCAACTTGAATCGGTAAGTTTGAAAAAAGATAAGTGGATTTTTTTTGTTTTTAATTATACTTCTTTAATTACCTAATAGCATTTTCTTATCTTATTATCTCCTAATCCTTTTATTTTGGTTAAATCACATTAAATTGTTGTACTATATATTCAATGAGGAAATTGACGCAATAGTTAATTATTTCCTATAGAGAGTTTCATTTGGGGTAGTATTGGTAAGTTTTTTCCATTTCTCCCGATTGTTAGTGGTTTTATGGGCAACAAATATTTTTAAAAAAGTTCTGTCGATATATATCCCTCAAAAAACGTCAACAACCTTGGAATTGAATTATAAGTCTCATCAAAATCAGCTCACAGCCTCCGATCCCTTCCTGGTTCAACGGCTAAAATGGCCAACAGCATACACGGTGCAAAGCCATGATTTGGTTTGAAATCCTATAAATTAAATTTATCCCTCACATTGTGAGTGCATCGATCAACCCAATTAAGTTTAACTTAATTCACATCTCAGTTTGCAATATTGTGGTGTTCTCTTTTTTTTGTTCCAAACAGCAAACTAAGATTTATGGGCCGAGAACCCAGAATGCCAAGCTTTCCCAAGTTGGCCGAGACCAAGGGCAAGCTGAGGGTGACGTTATAACTACACTTGTCCCATGTCGTATTATGTATAACTACGACATGTTTCCATGCATGGTCCATGAATCCATGACGTGTTATTCCTGGTTTTGTTCCAGGAAAAGGCAAGCGCGCTTATGAATGGAGGAAGGGCAAGCAATGCTGCCCAAGGTGCCACAGGAATCATGGCCAGAGCGTTCAATTAAACTTAAATTGTTTTAACTAAGTTGAAAATTATATG
>FXXK01002854.1:0-17922 GCA_900184695.1 Betula pendula
GAGGCAGGAGCCAAGGCTATTATTTTCCATGTACTCATACACCAACAATAATTGATCCCCTTCAATACAACATCCATGAAGCTCACAAGATTTGGGTGTTGGCAAACCAAGAAAATCATGCCTATCTCATTAAAAATTCACGATTCCTTGTTTCGTTTAGATGATAGCGCTTAACGTTGCTATGACCAGTACCATCAGGTAATTGACCCTGCACCCAACATTATTTAGATGAGAACAAAAAATCCATACCAAATGGGATAAGTCAAGAAGAGTTTGCTGCATACCTGTGACACCGGGTCCAAACCCACCTTCTCCAACTTTGTGGCAGAATCAAAGTCATTAGTGGCAAGCTTTTATTTGTTTTAAGGTAAAAGTACCTGTCTGACAAATCTAGCCCTTGAACATCTGTCCAAGGAGGCATATGCGAACCAGTAAGCAAGGAATTAGTTTTCTTTGTAAGTACTAGCTTGATAATACACTAAAGAAAGATGGACAATGCTCGTATAAAATTTCAATGCGTAATGGACCGCAGTGAGATGACTATTAATTTTCTTATTCTGTTATATATCATTATCAAAACTTTAATTTCGACCACATACTAAAAAATCGTTAAATCTTCTATACTAGATCTCATCAATAAGAAAAACAATTCAACCGCTTGTCAGAGCTTAAGATTGTGATGCTTGAGAAGTAAAAGGAGAAATATGCCCTCACTATTTAGCTCAACAAAATCTCCTTCAAGAAAATAAATAGTTGTACTTAACGTCATATGCTCTCCCATTAGAGTCAACTAACACTGCATAATTTAATATTAGAAAAACCAAAACTTAACATCAACAAATATTCCATGACATATCAAAACACTTCTACAAGAAAATTAAAAGCCTAGATATTGTTTAATAAGCCTACACCTAATAATTATATTAGGTACGCTGAATTTAATTTGCAGCAAACTGCATACATTTTCTAGGACACCAAAGATCAGTAAACACAATTAAAGAAGTTCAAAATCAAGACAACCGTGACTCTTTGTTCATCATTTACGCATTAAAATGACCATGCCAGAGCAATTAAATCAATTTGAGAATCAAGATTTTTTCTTTTTTTAATCAAAAATTTTAGAATCAATCAAAATTGATATCCTATACCTGTTTGGTGTTCCCCTTTCCTCCTCAACCAACCTTCCACCAAAGGATTCCCACTAAAAAGAGTAGTAAGCATACTACTCCAATGAACTCCAACAATGATGAGAACAGTTTGCTTGGTTCCACCATTTGGGACAAAGCTTGAAATCTGCCCAAAAACCAAATTTTAACCAATTATGTTTCCTAGCAAAGACTTTAAAGTTGAACAAGACAAAGAAGCTTGGCCCCCAAAGGAATATATATTCACTGAATAAGGTAGACATAAAACATGGCTGTAACAAAGAATATTACCTGTTTAATTTACGCAGGAAAATACAAATTAGCGCACGGTGGAGGGGGGGGGGGATGTGATTTTCAACAAGCAAGTCAACATCACAAAAATCCGATACCAAACCTCTGCCAAGACAAGCTATAAAATTCTTATTTTTAATTCAGAGAATTGAAAACTAAAAGTTGACTCTGCCTTGAGATGGAAAAAGATATATTATACTTAAAGCATTACAAGAAGCAGCAGGTTACATACAACGAAGGTAGCAGTATATTCAAGTTGTAATTCCTAGACTATCATTTCCACAAAGCATAAATATCTAGCCGAGAGGATCAACAAATAAGGGCTTAATAAATGATTGCAATTTAATTTATCCTTTTTGCAATGAAACCCAATTGCTCACAATGAGCAATAAGGAAACCCAAAATTTATTCAATTCCAAAATTTCAACTATTTAAGACCTCCAATATATTGACGATCTGAAATGTTTTAATCAAGGATAATGGTGTGACAGACTAAAACTAAATCAAGAGATTAGTGCATTTCTTATAAGCTTTATGTATGGATTTACCAAAGCAACAATGATCGTAGAATGGATTCATACGATTCGACTTCAAAAAACAGTTGGAAATTGTCTTTTTGCTTTTCATATTTGTTCTAAATTGTGCATTATAAGCCAAAGGAAAACTGGGAAGGGAATTTCATATCATGCATCTCAATACATAATGAAATCAACTACGAACCTTTTCCTTGTCCAATGAAACAAATATTAAATATTTTCTCCTCACAAAAGCAAACTAATGATTCTATGGTGCAGAGGAGCATTTATAACGGCAACAGGGACCTAACAAGGACTTCAAATTTTAGAACACTGATATGTAGATTATATTGATTTGTTAGAGGTGTTGTGGTAGCATGGCTAAATTTTCACATTGTGAGAAAATGTACTCAGAAGAACTGGACTATATAAATGATTATTTAAGAGGCTTAAAAGTGACCTAGTCCTTTTGGAGATTATGCAATTTGACTAATCACAGTCTTTGGGTCGTCACAAAGGAGTCTTTATTACAAAAGGATTCCCATGATTATTCTCTTGCTAAAAATCATAAGTTTTGATTTGAAGACTCATCAAGTAGTGGTGACCTTTAGGAGGGAAAACCCATAAACAAGCTATATGTCCCTATTACTTGTAAATTAGCATGTGCAAAGAACATAAGTATCTCTAGGGAAGTAATATGACAAAGAAAATATTCACCATATAGCTCCCACCAGAAACCACAGAAACAGCTGATATTAGGGGACCAAAAACTCACTATCAGGGATTCTCGTTGTCCCTTACCAGCTCCAATAGAATCGGATCTCTAAACCACATTTGTTGACACACTGACTTTAGATCGACGTTTACTACTGGCTTTTGAGCAATTCTGGTTGTAATCTTCAATAATTGAACCCTTCACCACTAGCTTTCTTGTGGCAAAGAGTCTGATTAAACCTTAATCTGCAACTTCAAAATTACATATTACCATCACTGTGCTCATTACCTGTACATTAGAATCAACATCACGCTCCCAAGGACTAGCTATATGTTTCGTTCATTTGTAAACAGTAACTCGCAAAGTGGAGCATTTACAGTATAGTTCTCCATTCTCCAAGCAATAATGGAAATAAGTAAGCGATATAGGGAGATACACCGTGCTGTCGCATACATTCAAGTGGACATTTGATGAGAGAGAAGATACAGTGTAACTTGTATTTTGGAATCGTTATCATCCATGAAGTCCCAGTGCTGCTAAGATCCCCATGTGACTATTGTCAGCTGATAAAGAATTTTGCAGGCCGCCTTCAACTTTTGCATCTCCTTTCATACATAACCAGTTGCTTTATCTTCCTTGAAAGCTACATCTTTCCACCAGGAATTTAACATGCAAACAATTTGGAATCTGCCAGGAAACAATATAGAAAGAGAATCTATGAGAGAGCAAAATATATGGTACCACAAAGGAGAAGTACGGAGCTCATCATTTTATACAGCTCAATTTATTTTTATTAAATTGGGTAATAAGATATTCAATATATACCTATACACATTCACAGTCTTTGTTAAACTCTTTTCATTAGAACTACGTTAAAGCAAACGCTAGCATAACACCTATCATTCACTTTTAATTCAAGCTTTTCTCTACTCCCAAGACAGTAAACGGACACCGCACCACCACACCACTTCTTCTCCACCCAGCACCACTTGCGAGTACCACCCCGCATGGCACACCACCACAGGTCACAGAGCACCACCATCGGCACTCACACGACAAACCGTGTTGCTTGGTTTAGATCTACAAAAAACCCAACCAACCCACCACCCATAGTATCCCCCAACGGGAACCCCAATCTACCTCCGGACCATACGCCTACAGCACTTTGACGGCCCCCAAATACGATTAGGGAAACGTGGGTTTCGGTACTGGCCCATTTGGCGTAATTAAGTTATGTTGCCTGAGAACGATTAGTTTGTGGGGTGTGGGGCAACGCCCCCACAGTACGGTAGGGGTATTTTTGATTTTTTCAATAGGGTTGTAAATTAGGGTTTCTATAAATATTATTATGATGTAACCCTAAGCATTCAATAGTGAAATATAGAACACTCTTCCTCTGGACGTAGGCCTTTGCCGAGACCACGTAATCCTTGTTTTCGATCTTCTCTTCTCTCTCTCTCTTCGATTCCATATTATTCATCAGTGTTATGCACAATAAACAACAATTTCTTTACTTATGAAATATTACAGCAAAAAGAAAAAACATTGGTTGCGACCACACTCTGCACAAGAAGGAAGAAGGTTTTGGTGGAGGTATGATGGAATGAGAGCTTAGAATCATTCTAGGTATTTAATAAGGGTTAGGAGAAGGTTCTAGAGAATATTCATACTTCAGTAACAAGATAAGATGACTTTCAGTGCAATGAAGATTGAAACTATGTAAGGTGTATAGAAAGATGAAGTGAATGAGATGATGTATGAAAGATGATAATAATTTCTCATGAATGGTGTAGGTTGTACAGAAAGACTGAAGTGGGTTGAATGAAGGTATTGATGGTTCAGATTGCCAAGGTAAAAGAGTGGAAGTGGAAGGCTTAAGAAAAGGAGAATGACATGTGTCATCTATTCTTTGCTGACAAAGAGTTCCCGCTCAATTCAAAATTGCATAGTACTCACACATCACTCAAAACAAAAGAAGAAAAATAATAACTGTAGAATTCTAGAAAAATACAACTTTAAAATTTAACAAAATGAAGATTGCAACACCAGAATAAATAGGAAATATTTGCGGTTTCTTAACAAACGACATCTTGTAAAATCTTTTTCAATGCTTCAACTTAACGCATAAATGCCATGCAAAAACATCCTTTCATTCCTATTGTATTATCCGCAACCACCAAAATATGAACTCCAGAAAGTAAGAGTGCGTCCAACCTCCCCCAGTTCAAAACTTCACCAAGCCTCCTCCATATGCTAACTTTCTCCACCACAAACTTATAACAATACACCAATCCTCCAATTAGGAATCTACCATCTAGAAGATCTTGTGGGAGTTTAAAGTAATGAAGCTATCAAAGCTCATAATATATTCTCTCTCGCATTCTAACTGAAGAAGCAAAGTTTAACTCAATCATCATCCTTTTTTTCTTTCCTTTAATTGAAGGCCTTATTGTATGTGGAAAACACTTTTGCTTTGCAATCATAACTTTCATTTCCAAGGTCTTCTTAAGCAGTTTAATATAACTGACAAATAATTTTATGTATATACCCAAAAATGAAGGCAATTTCTCAGATTTTCACATGAGAGGTAAGAAAGAAGTTCCAAAATAAATTTGGAGAAACTACAGAATAATTTCATAGTAGTTAATAATGTTGGAACTCTATAAATGTATCCTTACATCGTGGACAATTGAAACTCTTCAAGCAATGAGGCCGTTGCCTTCTGCAGAACATGAGTAACAAAAGAATATGTTAGTAAAAATGCACACCATTCATATTAAACTTTGTTCTCATTTTGTAGTAGCTTGAAAACTTATTACAGTACTAAAGAAACTAGCTAACAAATGAATGAAAAGAAAGGGTATCTTACAAGTTATCCTCGTTTAAAGAGCTTCGAAACAAGTTGATGTTTAAATTCCTAATTAAACAATAGAAGGTGCAAGAAATATAAATTTTAAAGCCAAATCAAACTGGAAAACATACATAAACAATTAGTATACAAGTAGACTGACAGGTTTTCTTGACAAGCTGGTTGCTCAGGACCTTGCCATGTAAAGTTATTGTACGAAAGATCACTGCATCCATGCATTGGGAAAAAAAAATGGCAATTCTTTAATTAGAAAATGAAAAACACAAAAAAAAAATAATGATATGAATTTGAAATTAATAGCATTTAGTATTTCAAAAACATTTGAACCTGAAAAGCATGTTCTATCATAAAATGTTTGTTTCTTGAAAATGACTAATATCTATCAGTAATACAGTAATCTGTTAATATCTAGAAACTAGAAGCAACTTAGACAATGATAATAGGACAATTTGGCAAAGATCTGAACTTAGGGAAATTCAAGTATATGCTGAAAAGCCCCGACACTGTTAGCTGTGAGATTTGAAACTGAAGTTGTGTTCAGTCCTGCCAAATGCCAATATGCAATAACGGGACTGCTGAGTTGGATATTGAATTTGTTTCTTGCTTCTGAAAGCACTAAGGAAATAGTAGTCTAGTACATGTAGTGCCTCTCAATTCAACAGGCAAAACAAGATTAACTACAAAAAATTTTGGGAAAATTCTATCTTTAATTCAAAAACATACATTAAAAAAGGAGAACTACCAAATAGAAAGAGTGCATTTATAAGTTTAATAAGATAAGCAAAAAATGCATATTTCATTAATTCAAAAGGAGATTAGCAAACTCCACCCTTATATATGGCTAGTGCCAATGGCCCTCAAATTGTTATCTCCCTGTATTTCATAGTTAATGTTTAATATGGAGAACAATTTTGGATACATCACATGGGCACGAATGCAAATATATCAAAAAATATGAAACTAAACAGAAAGCATCCCAGATAAGAAACATACATATTACTTCCTTCCTTCAAGATTGAGTCCGATACATTTCCGCTTAGCAAATTGCCGGTTAAAAAGCTAATAGAGGCAACATCAAATGTTTAGTATGCATTAAAAATACGAGAATACAAAAGCAATTGAAGAAATCCTGTCACAAATCTATGGTTGCATTTGGTAAGATATACGTGACATGGCTCACGTGTGCAGTTATGTGCTTTGTGTCTATATAAATCAAGTCCTCCAAACTCCGAAATGATATTAAAGTATGTTACATGATGAAAGTCATAATATACAATCAATTACAGCCTCTATTTCGATATACTTACAGGAACTTCAGGCGCTCTAAGTTCACACTGGTGGGAATCTCTCCACCCCAAATTGTTGAAACTGACATCCCTACAACAATCACAAAGAGACAAGATAATCAATATCCATCCTCGGAACAATTTAGAACCTGGTATGTTAGAAGAAGAAAGGGGCATTCAAAATTTTTATAGTTGAAAAATATAACCTTGGTTAATTAGGCAGCATTCACTTAGCATTACTAGAAGCTATTTCGCCTCATGAAAGCAAACATTGCTTTTATCAATATGCTATGTCTTGCTAGTAATCTGTTAACCATCCAGATAGGAGCAAACAGACAATTATAAGAAAAGAATTGAAAAATATAGCAGCAAGGAATTCGAGCAACATATTTATGCTAACTGGTAAATTAACATATGTCACAACTTCCTGCTCTTATAGGTCTATGTTGTTTTCATTTTATTGTTGGTCAATTTTGAGTACCAAAAACTTACAAGTGTGCACACAAGTGCACATGCATATGCTGTGTGATCATAATAAGTATGTGCGTAAGTGTGTCTACAAAATAAATTTTCTCAATGATGTCTTCAGTTTCTGTAATTTGGTTTCTTAAGCAGAGTGCAAGATTCATAGTTTGTGGAAGCCACATTGTTTTTATTATATCGATCTTTGCAATAGATTTAGAATGTTGAAGATATGCAGCTGATATGATTTATTTCCTTCCATATATTTTCATTTATTGTATTTCCATAATAGTGTGTTGTTTCTCTATATAAACAACCTTAGATGTATCATTTGGGTATTGAGAAATAATAAGAATCTTTCCCTTTATCTTTCTTCATGGTATCAGAGCTTCGGGTTTAATTTTTTTTTCTCTGTGCCTTTTTTTTTTTTTTTTTTCTCCCTTCTTTTCTTCTTTTTCTTTATTTCTTTCACCCAAAACTGGTATATTGCTGCTGATCGAAGGAGATTTGAGGCTCTGGGCTTAATGCCCATGTGAGGAGAACGATGGCGTCGAGATCACCGTAATCAATGGTGTGATGTCGCCGTCATCGCCGTGAATGGTTCTGTCGTCGATGGGTTTGCTGTAGCCAGAAAAGTCGTGATTGTGGTTGCTGGTTTTTGGGTGTTTTTTCGGCAATTTTTGTGGTGGTTGGTGACGTCTCCGTTGGCCGACGTTGCAAGTAATGGCAGTTTCGTAGTCTTCGTGACGTCTCCGGTGGCTGGTATTGTGGTTTTTGCGTAGATTTTCGCATCGTTTGGTTATTCCTCTGATGTCGTCATAGCTGTCGGCACTGTCTGAGTGTAACTGGAGAATTTCCAGCAAGCTCCGGAGAAGAAGACCTCCGTTTGGCTGCAGGTGTTTACTGTTCCTTATCCAGGATAAGGATATCCATAAGCTGTTCTAAGCTGTTCGTAATCCAGGGATATGATATCCCTAACCCGATCCGGTTCAACAAGCTCATTTGAGTACTCGACCGGTTCATACCGGTTCAGCTTCTTTTTTGTCCGGTTCACACCGGTTCAGGTATTTTTTTGGCCGGTTCATTCTGGTTCTGGTTCGGTTTTGGCATATATCAGCCGGTTCAAGCAAGTTTTTTGGTGATTTCTACCGGTTCAAACTGTTTTTTGGGTTCATTTATGCAATTCCATGGATGTTTTGCTCATGTTTGGAGCTGTTTCTGAGTTTTACAGCTAGAATTCTTTGTGGTTGACTTCTAGTGCTTCATTATCTTGCTCTTTTATCTCACTTGAGCCCAAAAAGTTGTGTATTGGAGCTATTTGGTTGGATGTCTGAACTCAAGATATTGAAAATGAGTCAGATCTTAGAAACTCACAAAATGGGGATAGAGAGTCAGGTGACCTCCCATAGTGAGAATCCAACTCTCCACACACGAGGTTCACGATGTCAGGAGACTTGTTGGAGATTTTGTGGCCGTCTTGCAAGAGGACGAGGGGGTCATATAAGAGGTAGATCCAGGCCTCGAGCCAATCATACTTCACTAATAGAGAAGAATTTTTCTACTTCTACTTCTGCTGATCCGGGTATCTTTAGCATGCAAGAGGTAGCTAAACTTCGTCGGCTTATGTCCTGACTAGAAATATTTGTTGGGGTTTTTAGCAAGGAAGAGGTAGACACACTTTGTCGGCTTGTGTCTCGACTGGAAACATTTGTCTCTGCATCCTCCTTCCTCGCCCATACAGGTGATTTGACCACCGCTTTGAATGCATCTGCTACTCCATCTGATGATTCTTGGATCATTGACTCTAGGGCTTCCGATCACATGACTGGTATATCTTCTTTGTTTTCCTCTCATAAACTTTGTTCAAACAGAAAAAAGGTTCGAATTGGCAATGGCTCTCTATCATCCGTATCTGGTAAAGGCTCAATTTTTGTCTCACCTTCTATGTCCTTGTCATCTGTTCTTCATATACCAGATTTTGCAGCCAATTTATTGTCCATTGCCCGTATTACCCGTGAGTTAAATTGTCGAGCCATCTTCTATTCTGATTACTGTTTTTTCCAGGACCTATTTACGGGGAGGATAATCAGCAGTGGTAGTCTGAGAGATGGTCTGTACTATCTGGATGCTCAGCTCACACAAGGACGGCTCACACAAGCTTTTCACACCGCTCGTATAGATGACTCTGCAGCAAAAATTTGGCTTTGGCATCAACGGTTAGATCATCCTTCTTTTCTGTTAGTGCAACGAATGTTTCCTTCCTTATTCTTGCATAATCCTGTCTCTAAGTTTCAGTGTGAAACTTGTGAACTTGCTAAACATCATCGGGTGTCATTCCCTCCTAGTATAACCAAGAGCAATGCGCCATTTGTTTTGGTTCACACTGATGTTTGGGGTCCTTCACGGGTGGTCTTTTTATCGGGTCATAGGTGGTTTGTATCTTTTATTGATGATTTTTCTCGGACCACCTGGGTCTATTTGTTAAAAGAAAAAAGTGAGGTGTCCTCTGTTTTCCAACATTTCACCGCATGATTCAGACCCAATTTAATGCCTCTATCAAAATTTTTCATTCTGATAATGGGGGTGAGTATCTGTCTAGTAGTCTTGGTACTTTTTTTTGTGCCCATGGTATTATCCATCAAACCACTTGTGTTGATACTCTCCAGCAAAATGGAGTTGCTGAGCGAAAAAATCGACATCTTCTTGAGGTCACTCGCTCCTTAATGATTGATATGCATGTTCCTAAATCTTATTGGGGTGATGCATTACTCACTGTTGCCTATCTCATCAATAGGATGCCCTCTCGTGTCTTAGAGTTCAAAACACCTCTTGAAGTCTTGTCTCCACCTTTCTCCACTTCCAAAGGTGTCTCTCCCAAGGTGTTTGGTTGTGTTTGTTTTGTTCACATTCATGGTCAAACTCTGGGTAAATTAGATCCCCGTGCTTTCAAATGTGTTTTTGTGGGTTATTCCCATACTCAGAAGGGGTATAAATGTTATCATCCCCATTCTCGGAAGCGTTTTGTCTCAATGGATGTTACCTTTTTTGAGTCACAACCATATTTTTCACTCCCCAAACTTCTCTTCAGGGGGAGAGTCCGAGTGAAGAGAAGTCTTCTATGAGTAATCATTTACCTATCCCTGCTCCTATGCCAGAGCATGACAAACAAAATCTAACTGATGAGTCTCCTATTGATGCGTCGTGTGAGCCACTGCCAGTGACGGAGTTGAGAGTTTACTCCAGACGCCAGAAAAGTAAGGCCACTCCTGATGCTACTTGCCGAACATCTGACCCTGACTCAGGTAATGGTATCCCTACCTCTTATTTAAATTCAATACATGTTGATGATATGAATATGCCTATTGCTCAACGTAAAGGGGTCAGATCTTGTACTCAACACCCTATATCTAACTTTGTATCCTATCAGCATCTTTCACCCTCCTATCATTCCTTTGTATCTAAATTGTCTTTCGTGTCTATTCCTCAAAATTTACAGGAGGCAATTAGTGATCCAAAGTGGAGGGAAGCGATGCAGGAAGAGATGAGAGCTCTATACAAAAATAACACATGGGAGCTAGTCGAGTTACCTAGTGGAAAAAGGGCGGTTGGATGCAAATGGGTGTTTACAGTGAAGCATAAGGCTGATGGGTCAGTGGAAAGATATAAGGCCAGATTGGTTGCTAAAGGCTTTACTCAGACATATGGAATAGACTATGAGGAGACCTTTGCCCCGGTAGCAAAGATGAATTCCATTCGAGTCCTCCTTTCCTTGGCAGCAAACTTCGATTGGCCACTTCACTAGCTTGATGTGAAAAATGCATTCCTTCATGGAGATTTACAGGAAGAAGTTTACATGGAACTCCCTCCTGCTCCCAAATTCTCCTCGGCTGAAGGTAAAGTTTGCAAATTGAAGAAGGCTCTATATGGGCTGAAACATTCTCCAAGGGCTTGGTTTGAGAGATTCTCCCGAGCTATGCAAAGATTTGGCTATAATCAAAGTCAGGCGGATCATACATTATTCATCAAACATTCTATACAGAAAAAGGTAACTGCCTTGATTGTTTATGTAGATGATATCGTGTTGACTGGTAATGATAATGAAGAAATACAGAGATTGAAAAATCACTTGGCCAGGGAATTTGAGATAAAAGACTTAAGCAAGTTGAAATACTTTCTCGGTATTGAAGTAGCGAGATCAAGACATGGTATCTTCATCTCCCAGTGAAAATATGTTCTTGACCTACTTAAGGAAACAGGGATGCTCGGTTGTAAGGCTGCTGACAATCCAGTAGAGCAGAATAAAAAGTTAGAAGAAAGTGACGAGAGTAATCTAGTGGATAAAGGCAGGTACCAACGATTGGTTAGCAGGTTAATATATTTGTCACACACTCGTCCAGACATTGCCTATGTAGGAAGTGTAGTGAGCCAGTTTGTGCATTTGCCCCAAGAGTCTCATATGGAAGCAGTTTACAGAATACTTCGATATTTGAAGTCTTCACCAGGGAAAGGATTGTTGTTTGCCCAACATGATCATCTAAAAGTATAAGGTTATACAGACACAGATTGGGCTGGGTCAGTCACGGATTGAAGATCTACCTCGGGATATTGCACTCTTGTGGGAGAAAATCTAGTTACCTGGCGTAGTAAGAAACAGTCAGTGGTTGCTAGATCTAGTGCAGAAGTTGAATTCCGAGCCATGGAGCAAGGGATATGTGAGTTATTATGGTTGAAGATTCTACTGAAAGAACTTGGATATGATTGCAATGAGTCTATGAGCCTATATTGTGACAATAAGGCTGCGATTAATATTGCTCATAATCCAGTTCAGCATGATCGAACTAAACACATTGAAATTGATAGACATTTTATCAAGGAAAAATTGCATGCAGGACTTATTTGTATACCTTACATGAAGTCAGGGGAACAACTAGCGGATATTTTAACAAAAGGAGTGTCCAATAATGTTCTTCATTCAGCTTTGTGCAAGCTGGGCATGCGAGATATCTTTGCTTCAGCTTGAGGGGGAGTGTTGAAGATATGCAGCTGATATGATTTGATTTCCTTTCCATATATTTTCATTTATTGTATTTCCATAATAGTGTGTGTTGTTTCTCTATATAAACAACCTTAGATGTATCATTTGGGTATTGAGAAATAATAAGAATTCTTCCCTTTTATCTTTCTTCATGGTAAACCTGGGCTCTAATACCAGTGTTGGGTGGTCTAGGGCCTATCTCAATCCCAAAAGCTAGCTCAAGGGGTGAGGCTTTCCCTCACACTTATGAACTGACCACCAGCCCCTTCCACAACCGATGTGGGACAACCCCAACAATCTTCCCCTCACACATCGGGCGCTGGGTCAGAGGCAGCAACAACCCGTTTTTCCTACAGACTATTGGGCCGAAACTTGTTGGTAAACCTGGGCTCTGATACTAGTGTTGGGTGGTCTTGGGCCTATCTCAACCCCAAAAGCTAGCTACTCATTTCTACATCATTATTCAAACTATTTTCTACACCTTACTTTTATTTGAGGTCTTTCACACTAATTTTAATGTTGATATATTGTTTTTCTTCCTTCTATAAACGTTTACTATGTTTTTGCCGGTCTAATTGTTTAGGTGGTGAAATCATTACAAGCTTGAAGCAATGCAAATTGTTAGAATCCATAAGCATTTATAAACATTTTGGACCTGTTTGGTTCCTGTTTTTAAACTCACAAAACAGATAACAGTGCAAAATGCACTACAAAACATGTTTTGAATTGAAAAACTGTTTTCAGAGAATTATTCTTGAAAACGGCCTATTTTCATAAAGAATAAAAAATAATATGTTTCTTGAAACTCTTTTATATTTTCAGTTTAGGAAAAATAACACCATTGGAAACATCTTGTTTTCAGATTTCTTTTGTTCTTTGAAAAGAATTTTCTAAAAGTTACTCTTTGAAAACACAACCAAATACCCTTAGAATTCTATCAGACCTAAGCAAAATCAAGTAATGCAAATTAAATCTTTCTTGTTTCATGCATCTGCCCATGATTTATCATTGAATGGATGAAAAATATTTTGTGGAGTTAACAGCAATTTCACATATGAACAAGGATAACATTTTATAAGTGAAAATAACATCAATCTACCCTTATAAGTGAAGAAAAGCTAGCTTTTTCTTTTCAGTTAACTACCCTTATATGTTCTTTGGAGCTTCAAATACCATTCAAATCAAAGGCATTCTGAAGGCAAATATCGATACACACATTAATATATATATATACTATATATATATTATATAATATATATATATATAATTCCTAATTCCAAGCTAATAAATAGCATACTCCAATATGTCACTGCTTTACTTACAACATTTCCAGATTCTTCATTGTCCAGATGTATGATGGATCTCCCCAAAAATCTTACAGTTTCTCAAAACCCTAAAATACATAACTGAATGTATCACATAAAGCATCATCAAATCGAATATATATATTTGACAACGTAAGCACTAAACTTACAATCTTACTAGGCCAGACATGTTTGTCAACATAGGAAAATCCTGATTGGCCCATCTATATCACTAATCCTTCTGTTTAAAAGATGCCACATGAGCCAAAACTGTTGATTGAATATATTAAAATAAAGTTGCATCCTATCAAGCAACTGGATCAATGTAAGAAAGATTTTTTACTCACAACTGAAGTAAATACTCAGAAGAGATATATTTGGTGGGATGGGTCCCTCCAGTCACTTGCATGCATTTCTCTTCAAGAATCAAATTTGAATGAGAATAACTATTGGAAAATATACATAAAAAAATAAAGGCTTATCTGCTATGGAGACTCAAAAAGCACTTGAGATCTCTTGAAAAAAAAAGAACGATGATCGTACAATCTAGTCAGTTGCTTCCAATTCTGTATGAAATCAGGTATTGTTCCTCTGAAGTTGTTATCATTTATCCTACTGCATTGTGCAATAAATTGATGTTCATCAGCAAAATGTTTATATTTATGTTTTAAAGGAGGGGCGAATTATGTCAACAGAAGCAGATATTATAAATTCTCACAAATCTGTCAGACTTCCCAGCATAGAAAAAGTCATCGGCAAGTTTCCTATCAAATTATTGGAGGATAGCATCCTGCAATAACAATATTGCAGCAATGAACCAACAAAATCCTTTTCAAAAATGTGTTACCAAGGAAAAGAAAGAATTATAAACTACCAAAATGAAGAGATGAGATGTCTTACAAAGTCTGTAAATTGGTCAAATTGCCAAGCTCAGGAGGAACAACGCCAGAGAATTGGTTTGCTTCAAGGCTTCTGTTTGAATAAAAAATGAAAACAAAAAAACAAAATAAATAAATAAATAAATACCACAAAAGGAATATTGAGATTACTAAAAGAGCACAATAGAAACTGTTGTGAATGCACTTGTGAGTATTGTGTCCCACATTGCTAAGATGAAAGAAGAATGAGTGGTTTATATAGCATAATTGAGACCAAATCCATAGACTTAATCTTTTGAGTTAAGTGGTGTCTCAACATGCTATATTATAGGCTCATTAATTGACTCCCTAGGTGATTCTCTCCCAACAATTGGTATTAGAGCCATGTTTAGTGTCTTTGTTTGACACATTTGGTTTGACTCCGGTAAAAAGAGTGTGACTCCTAGCTCTTGGAGTACACGTGACATTCTTGGTAGAGATTCATAAGTGAGGAGGAGATTGTTGTGAATGCACTTGTGAGCTTTGTGTCCCACATTGCTAAGATATAAGAAGAGTGAGTGGTTTATATAATATAGTTGTGCCCAAACTCATAGGCTTAAACTTTTGGGTTAAATAGTGTCTCAACATGTTATATTATAGGCTCATTAATTGACTCCCTACGAAATCACTATGGAGTGCAAGGGTATCAAAACAACCATATAACAATTAAAAAACAGGGACAGTTTCAGAGGGTTGAGGTCATAGCAGTACACTTAACAAGAAAGCCAGTCTTTCTACTTTAGTTTACAACTCAAGCCCACTCATGAAGACTTCAAACCAAAGTTCAAAACGTACAGGTATGTGAGACTGGTAATATTTCCCAATTCCTTTTGGAATCTCCCCTGATACGCGATTCGCAAGAATAGAGCTGCAGATTACTTGCTGGTTAATTTAAGATAAAAGCAGCTAAATCAAAACTTAATCAATTTAAAATAGAAGAGCTCACATAGAAGTTAATTGCATTGAAGCCCATTCCAGTGGTATTGTCCCATTGAGATAGTTGTAGGCAAAATCACTACAATGAGAGGACAACCAGTGTAAATTGAGAACGTTGAAAAAATAGTCTTTATTAAATTGTAGTGAATTGTGTTAGACATTAGTGCTGTAAAATATTAACATCAAACATGAAACTAAAACATTTCAAAATGATCTTACATTTCTCGAAGGTAAGGAAGCTTCACCAGTTGAGGTGGAAGAATGCCAGGAAGACCATAGCTCTTGAGCACTCTATAATAAATGAATTATTAAATAGTGAGTATAGGCAACTACTATGATGAGAAGTAGATCAATCATGACCTGCTAACAGCATTTTACAATATATAGTCAACAAAATTTTTCACTAACCTGATAAACAAAATAACACTAAACATATATAGATGAGTGGATGAAGGCTTAGATGAGTTAACTAAAATAAAATAAATAAAAATTATATTTTTTTGACCATCATATGGGATGTAAAATCATGCATAAGGATGGAAGACTTGACATAAAAATAATAAGTAACAAGATGAAGGAACCGTACATCCTTACGACATGACAGACGGTGTTGTTGCAATCACAACCAATGGTCTCTCTTAGAATTTCTTGGCGGCTCTGCTGTCATCCCAACCATTTCAATTTGCCAAAAGTACCATTAAACTTTTCAATATTTTGAGCCCATGGTAGTAGCTATTTGTTGGAGTGCATCAACTAACAACATCCACAATCAATAAACATCACATGTCAAATCAGCGTTGTACAACTGTGCTTATGGAAAACAGTTATCTGCGCTTAGTTTTGGCTACGGTAAGTCACAAATTTATATTACAAGAACCAAGGAAAACAGTTATCTGCGCTTGAGCAAAATCATTCATTTTATTGCCTAAATTGAGATTCAAAACACTATAAGCTGAACGGTGTCCAGCAGTTCTAAATGAGCCAAGAATTTTTTGAACATTTTTGCCACTTCTGATCACATGAACTTGAGGCTTGAAGCAAAAAAAAAAAAAAAAGAGAAATTCGAGGAACATCCCACATTTCTACCATTCTTCGCTTATGTTTATTTTCCAAAAATACTTTTCTTTTCTTTTTCCTTGTCCTCCTTGCAGTGACACATTGGCTCAACGACAAATAGACACTAGATCATGGAGATTGATTGAAATCCCAAATATTAACATGTTTCAAAATCAGGAAAGTTTCATGAAGAATTGATTTAATTCTCCAATTCACTTCCCACATTTGTGGAGGAAATATGTGAAAACTACCAACTTAATATGACATTCGACAATTCGATTAATCATAAAAAGAAGAAAAAAAAAATTCAGTTTTAGCTAGAATTAGTGAAATTAACCAATACAACGATGGAGAATCACAACTAATTGAACTTACCCCATCTAATGACGAGATACCAGAGAACATGCACTAGTTGGAAACCATAACATAAATTCCAATGTGAGGAGGACCCCCCAATCTGTCTGTTGTCACCAAATAATTCATGAAAAAAAAAAAAAAAAAAAACTTTCATATCTTACTATGAAGAATGATATGCTAAGCACAACTAGTCCAACAGTTAATGGGTGACACCCAGTTTGACTAACTTCCCAAGATTCAAACTTTTCATTTCTTTTCCCCATCCATCCTTACCAACTACAACGGAAGAGCAAGCTCGTACCTTCTTCTTGGGGTACCACTGCCTTTACGAATCTCAGCAACCTGAAGCAACTCAATGCAAAAACCATGAACACGAAGAGGTTCTTTGCCAGCATGGTCAAGAATTTGACAAAACTACTACAAGTGCTTCTGAAGTAACTTAGCACATGATTTGGAAACAAAGTTGGCTCACACTTTCTTGGTTTTGCAAAAGCTGTACTTACGAGAATCAACCAATATATTTAGTTGACATTTGAGACTCTATATCCCACCACCCAGATGTGAAAATGGATGCAGCTAATGTTGTGGATTCTTTGGACTATGGAAAACTCTGGGTTTGGACTTTCCTCTGTCTTTCTCTGTACATTGATGGCTGCTGTCCACAGTCTATATTTCTATTATTGGATTATTAAATTATACTGTAATTTTGACAGACTTGGGTGGGTGTATTCTTTAAGAAGAAAGAAGTATTACATTTTGTATTCAACATAATTGTTATAACTATGAAGTGATTTATAAAAGTTCAAAAAAATAATATGTAAAAGTAAAGATTTGAGACTTTTGAATCCAAATTAATCTTAAAAAATGTAATCTAGTGATGGTCATGTGAAAATTTAATTTGGGTTATTTTTATATTCCTCAAGAATAGGCTTTTGTGTGATAAAGATGACAAGATTGTTGAAACAGGATAAGATTATTTAAAAGGCAGGCGGGATGGCGTCTTAGCAGTCAGCACCTATGCCACGCGCTCCTAC
>FXXK01002855.1:854-21913 GCA_900184695.1 Betula pendula
GGAAAAAGTCCACATACTCCCCCTCAAATTATCACCCAATTGACAATGTCCCCCCAACTTTCAATATGACAATGTTCCCCTCAACTATCAAACAATTGACAATGTCCTCCAAGTCAAACAAAAAAAATAAAAAATTGGGTTGAGTGTTTTTTTAAAGGAAATAAAAATAAAATTGTTAGTATTTTTTTAAAGCCCTTATGAATTCGAAAAATATATAAATTTTTATTTTATATTTTTAGAGAAATGTTTATAATCTTTTTTTAATTCGTGAATTTAGTCCAATGGTTTGTAGTGTTTTTTTTTAAAAAAAAAAAATTATTTTGTTTTGTTTTAATTTTTAGTTTAGTTTTTCTAGCCTTATGAATTGTAGTGTTTTTTTTAAAAAAAATAATAATAATAAAATATTTTGTTTTTTTTTAGAATTTTTATTTTTATTTCATTAAGGGTATTATTCGTCCTTAGGGGGACATTATCACAGATTAAAAGTTTGAGAAAGACATTATCAGTTGAGTGGTAGTTATGAGAGGGGTATGTGGAAACTTTTCCCATTTATTATATAACTGACTCTCCAATTTTAAATTACTATTAGCTAAGGGAGTCCACGATTAGACGCCCATGCTAATGTTTACAATACCGTTAGCTAGAAGTATCCATCTCTCTAGCTGGTCTCCAAATTAGAGTCAGACAAAGAAGCTATGCATAATAATTTGTTTCGTGCACACGCAAATTGACTCGGTCAACCAATTAATGACAACAAACTATAAAAATTTAGAAAATCTAGGATTATTACACTCTATAATTAAAAATTAATATGATAGTCTATTATTACAATCAAAGTCAAAGTCATGAATGAGAGTAGGCTCAATTCACCAACAGCAATGAACCATTTACGAATACAACCATTATGATCCAGTGACCGACTCTCGATCCCAATTGGCTTCAATGGCAATGAAGCCATACCCTCTCTCCTAAGCTCTCTCTCTCTCTCTCAAAAATGAAGTTGGAAGGGAGGAAATTGGCTCTTTCTTATTGTCTTGTACTCCTAGTCCATGAACTTGGAGTACTGCACAAGAAAGTACTCAACAGCGCGTGCTCCTTTCTTCCTGCGGCAATATCCATAAATAAGTTATCCGTTTTCGTTAAAAGGCAGCGATCAGAAAACTGCGGCGATCCGCAGATATAAGCTGTCGTGGTGAGACAACCAGACAGTTTTATACTTATATGATGGAAATACAACGTACGGGAAATCAATTACAGTAACTACAGAATCGAGTTTCAGACTGGGTATTCAGGAGCATAATAATTACTCCTTCATCCCTCATTATTTTCTAAGGACGAGAAATTTCAGTACAGGGGATCCATATGTCACACAGTGTCCATGTGACGAATACTGCTGGACTGTATGCTTTCCACTTTTACATAGGAGAACTATCACAGCCGTGTGACTTTCGTGACTGCCAAAAGCCTGCGAATCTTCATTTTATGTTGAACAATTTCTGCTTGCTTTAACTCTTCTTTACCGTATTCCAAGAGGCTATAGATATGTTCAGGTTAACACAACGAGCCAAAAGAATGTGGAGAGTCGTGTCACGTTGATCAAATTTCTCTGGAGTCGGGGAAAACATTTTACCGAAAATGTTTCCTGTACAGACGTCGCAGATAATATGTTGGTATATGGTTTTGAGCTTTCATGCATGGCACCAATTTGACTGGGAAACTGCGCCGGAAGCATGACATCTGCTACCTCAAGCATCAACAAAGTTCGTGCTACCTCTTACAATTAATGGTGCGCCTTACAAATGAAGAAAAAAAAAAAAAACTAGGAAAATGAATATGTTTTCTTTTTTCTCGCATCGTAGCGGCACATTATGTAGAGTTACAAACGAACTTTTTATGCGATTGAGGTAGCAGATGTCAGGCTTTCCGCGCAGTTCCACAGTCAAATTGGTGCCTGCATGAAAGCTCAAAACCATTATACCAACATATTATTGCGGGACGCTTGTACAGGAAACCATTTTCCGGGGTAAAATGTTTCCCCGACGTCAGGGGGATTTATAACTTGACAGACTCTTCCACTTCTTTGGACTCGTTGTGTTAACCTGGAACAGTTATCTATACCTCCTTGAATACGGGTAAAGAGAGTTCTAAAGCAAGAGAAATGTTCACATTAAAATGAAGAATTCGCAGGCTTTGGGCAGTCACGAAAGTCACAGCTGTTGATAGTTCTCCTATGTAAAATTCTGGAAAGCATACAGTCCCCAGCGAGTTATTCGTCACACTGGAAACTGTTGTGACATATGCGTCCCCTGTACTGAAATTCTCGTTACCTTAGAAATAACGAGGGATGAAGGGTAATTATTATTATAGCTCCTGAATTACCCGAGTCTGAACTCGGTTCTGTTAGTTACTGTAATTGATTTTCCCGTACTGTTTCTATTTCCATCGATATAAGTTATAAAACTGTCTGCGTTTTGCTCACCACGACAGCTTATATCGTCGGACGCCGCCAGTTTTCTGGATCGCTCCTTTTAACGAAAACGGGTATAACTTAATTTTTATGGATATTGCCGCGAGGAAGAAGGTGCACGCGGTGTTGATTACTTTCTTGTGCAGTACTCCAAGTTTCATGGGACTAGGAGTACAAGAACAATTAAGAAAGAGCCAATTCCTCCTTCAGATGCCATTTTTGAGAGAGAGGAGAGAGAGGCTTAGGAGAGGAGTGGTATGGCTTCATTGCCATTGAAGCCATTGGAGATCAAGAGTCGGTCACTGATCATAATGGTTGTATTCGTACAATGGGTTCATTGCTGTTTGGGGAATTGAGCCTACTCTCATTCATGAGCTTGACTTGATTGTAATAATAGACTATCATATTAATTTTTAATATTATAGAGTGGTAATAATCTAGAATTTTTAAAAAAAATTTTTATAGTTTGTTGTCTTAATTTTAGTTGACCGAGTCATTTGCGTGTGCCACGAAACAAATTAATTTATGGCATAGCTTCTTTGTTCTGACTCTAATTGGAGACCAGCTAGGAGGATGGATACTTCCTAGCTAACGGGTAATTGTAAACATTAGGCATGGGCTGATGCTAATCGGGACTCCCAAGCTAATAGTATATTTAAAATTGAGAGTCAAAGTATAATAATAAATGGGGAAAAGTTCACATACCCCTCTCAAATTACCACTCAATTGATAATGTCTTTCTCAAACTTTTAATTGGATAATGTCCCCTAAGGACGAAAATACCCCTTAATGAATAAAATAAAAAATTCTAAAAAAAAAAAAAAAAATTTATTATATATTATTATTTTTTTTAAAAAAAAACACTACAATTCATAAGGCTAGAAAAAACTAAAGGCTAAAAATTAAAACAAAAACAAAATTAATTTTTTTTTTTAAAAAAAACCTACAAACCAATTGGACAAATTCAAGAATTAAAAAAGATTATAAACATTTTCTCTTAAAATATAAAAATAAAATTTATATATTTTTTCGGATTCATAAGGCTTTAAAAAAAAATACTAACAATTTTATTTTTTTATTTCTTTTAAAAAAACACTCCAAAACCCAATTTTTTATCTTTTTGTTGCCTTGGAGGACATTGTCAATTGTTTGATAGTTGGGGGAACATTGTCATAATTGAAAGTTGGGGGACATTGTCATTGGGTGATAATTTGAGGGGGAGTATGTGGACTTTTTCCTATAAATATAGGTTAAATATCTTTTTTCCTGTGATTTAACAATTTAATTTGTTTTACCTAAGTTTTAATTTATATTATAAATGGTACTTTGCTTATGACTAAAAATGAAAATGGTACATCCGTTCATCATATTGACGAAAATCCATGTCAATTCCTTAAACAACAAACACATGTCTCTATACCTCATTAAAAAAATAGAAACAATAAAAACTAAAAAATTAAAATTATTTAAAAATTTTAAAAAATAAACTTTTGAAAAAAGAAAAAAAATAGGGATGGCGAATAACCTCTAAGAACAGATGGGGTGGTTCTGCCACCCCCAAACTGGCCGTAGGGGGTGGCTGAAACCACCTCCAAGTCAAACTGAGGTGGCCGAACCACTCCTAAAGCTCTTTGAAGTGATTTTGATCATTCCATTTTTTTATTTGGAGAAACACCCCAAACCAGCCACCGGGACTCACCCCTTTTTCCCTTTCTTTTTTTTTTTCCAGTAAGTTTTTTTTAAAAAATTTTAACATTTTTTTTTTGGGACCACATTTTTGTTTTTTCCTGGGGGACCATTTATTTGTTGATAGACTTTCATTTTTCTTGCTATGAAAAATTATAATAAAAAGCTGACCGAAGTCATTTGCGTGTGCCACGAAACAAAATGATTTATGGTAGTAGCTAGCTTCTTGATTTGTCTGAAATTAAGAGGCTGAGAACCTTTCAAATTATATAGTTGCAACTTGCAACTGTTGCCTTCCTAAAACCATAGTAATTAAGCAGTATAGTATTTGTTGTCTTTTCCATGTAAATATTAATGTCAGTTAATAGTTTCATGTTTTTTTTTTTCATGCTTTAAAATCTACTAAATGCATTGCCTACAGAACAATTAAAGAGATTAAAGTCGAGAAATACTACAATATTTCTGATATATATATTTTTTTTATTTTTTTTATTTTGTAAATTATCATAAGATTTGTGGGTCTCATATGTGGGTTCACATGAACTCATAGATTTAATAATAATTTAAAAAAGTAAAAAAATTGAAGAAGAATAAGAAAAAAATGGCAGCATTTCTCTTAAAAATCATATGAGAGAAGGTATGGCTTTAGGATATGGCCATCCGAGAAGAGTCGGTCACTAACCATAATTGTTGGGATTCGTACAATGGTTCAATGCTGTTGGTGAATTGGGCATACTCTCATTGATGAGGCTTGACCTTGACCAAGGTGAGCGGCTAGTTTGGTAAAATGATTTTTAATTATAGATTGTCATATTAAAAATCATATGAGAGAGATATGTGAGGAATTTCGATTCTCTCCTATTCAAATTAGTCGGAGAGTATCTCATCTTTCTAAAAGTAAGGACAATTTTGCCCAAAAAAATGTGAAAAGAGAAAATTGCTTCCACTTTTTATAAAGATTAGATACTCTTCAGTTCATGACTTCAATGCCATTAAAAGCCATTAGAGATCGAAGAGTCGGTCACTGATCATAATGGTTGGATTCGTACAATGTTGTTGGTGAATTTTGCCTACTCACATTGATAAGCTTGACTTTGACTAAGGTGCGCGGCTAGTTTGGTAAAATGATTTTTATATTTATAGACTGTCATATTAAAAATTAAAAAATGTTATAGTATTTATCGATATTTTTTTTTCATCTTTTTATTTTATAAAATTATCATTTGAATTTGCGGGTCTCATATGTAGGCTCACATATATAAAATTCATAGATTTAAATGGTATTTTAAAAAAAAAAAAGAAAAAAAACAAAAAAAAATAGTAAATTTCTCTTAAAATCATATGAGAGAGGTTATAGCTTCAGGATATGGCTTCAATCTTCAATGCCATTCAAGCCATTGGAGAAGAGTCGGTCACTAATCATAATTGTTGGAATCGTACAATTGGGTTCAATGCTGTTGGTGAATTAGGCTACTCTCATTTATGAGCTTGACTTTGACCAAGCGGCTAACAGTGGCGAAGCGATAAATTTTTTTATGAAGATGCCATACATAATGTATGGGAGTTTGGGACCACAATTTTTTCTTTTCAGGCCGTTTGGGGCTGGGACCATATTTGTTTGATAGACTTTGATATTAATTTGTATGAAAATTAAATAAAAGCTGACCGAGTCAATTTGCGTGTGCCACGAAACAAATTATTTATGGTAGTAGCTAGCTTGTTAATTTGTGTATTTAATGGTATAAATTTTGTCATATTATTTAATTTTTTAAAATAATTATGCACATGTAAATGTACAAACATTAAATTATTACTATTTCAATTGAAACGAAAAAGATCCTAGCTTCACATGGAACTCTCTTCTTTCTAGACTTATTAATGCTTTCTATACATAAACATTTCCTAAATAAACTATGCATATATATATATTATATATATACTTTTTAGCTCTTACAAGCTAAATGCGAAATTACTTTATAGCCATCCTTTTCACCCCTTTGTGTATGGATTATGGATTTTTTAGCTAGGATGCAGCATTACGCATATACTTTTATTGATTTTGAAAAACATTTTGCACTCAATTTTCTTTCCATTGCATACAAGTGCGCTATGCTATAATCACTCGGCCTTGAGAATGAAATTTTTTTGACATCTAAGTGTCCCGCATAACCCTCACAAAAGTGAGGGTATGCAGATTTTTTAAAAAAATAAAAAAATTACATACCCTCACAAAAATGAGGGTATCGCGGACGCTACACGTCTGTCTTAGCATGACTTAAAGTTGTAATATGGGTATTTGATGTTTCAACCCTTTCAATTCTTCCTACTATTATCCAAAAAAAAAAAAAAATCTTCCTACTATTAGAGTTTTTTTGTTAACTCAAATGATATAAATGTAACTTTTAACTAAAATAAAAATATATTTTTTAAAAAAATATGACCCACACATCCTTCCCATCTTGGGTCTTCTCAATCTAATGACAAAAGAGGAGCCACTTCTCCTAAAGAAGAAGTACTCGTTTTTAAGGATGTACATGCGAATATAGATGCAGTTATCTTTAATATTCGCAGTCACACTGCAAAATGTAAATATCACTTTTAGATATATGCATCCGCATCTACATCATGTTTGTACTAACCGCATCCGTGCAGTTATTGCGGTTATTTAGGTAACGAGCCTATTTTAGTCTTTTAGGCCTTCTTGGATATCTATTATAACCTATTTTAAATGATTTTAAAAGTATTTGATCGGGAGTTTAGTAATTTTGGGCTTGTTTAAATATTTTTAAGCCCTAATGTTTTGAAAAATATATTAATTTCACATTACTTTTGCAAAACGGTGTCATTTTGATAAACATAATCTATACCTAATTCAAAAACACGTCGTTTTGGTGAATTTATTATATATATATATTATATATATTATATATATATATATATATATATATATATAACCACATTCGCATACCCTAAAATTTGCTATTCGCATTCGCGTATGCGGATAGTGATTTTACTAACCACATTCACATCCGCATGTGGAATAGTGAATGAGGCGGTTAATATCCACCTACATGTACACCCTATTCGTTTCCAAAAGGGTCTTTGATTTGAAACTCAAAAGTACTGCAAAGAACAATTTTCTTGTTCATCATAGGAGAGACTGGCCGTGGGTCCCAATGAGTCAAGACCCATGGTTGGGCGTGGGTGATATATTATTTTATTTATTTTATCTGCTTTATTTATCTGCTTATTTTATAAATGGAATATTTTGATTAATTTTGTTTAGTTCTTTTAAATTCTAATAGAAAAAGAGATTGAAAGGAGCTAAAATATCAACACTTACATTGCAACTTTTAATAATAATATCAACATTGCAAAATTCGTGATAGTTCAAAAGAAATTAGTGAAGTTTCCAAATTTTAAAGAATGGCACGAGGGAAATGGGTGATACCAAACTTGTCATTCCCAACCAATTAGTTTGAGAAATTATTTTTTGATCCACTTTTTTTTTGGGGGTTTGGTGTGGGGTCCAGTAAAACAGTAATAAGAATTGACTTACATCGTAGAAAACAAATGCCTATTCGGCTATTCTAAAAAGGAATCTTTATTGAATTTTTTAATACCATGGTAGAGTGGAATGGGCTAGCCTTCTCGTTTGGTATCTAGGAAAGCTGTCCATATCTCGTTGTTAAACACAAATTTACTTTAAGAAACAGCAAAAGTGCTTGCATTATGTGAATTTAAGTCATACAAGTATGTAAAGGCCCCCTTGTGAACCCTTATATGGGGAGGCCCTTGTGGCTCGTCTGGCATCCTTCATGACTATCAACCTCAAGCTATCATTCTTTACTATTGAAGGAGACTCTTTTGTTGTTATTATGGCTCTCCAGCACTCTCTCATTGTGCAAGATTGGAGAATTGTAGATATCATTTTTGATACTATTCTCCCTTACCTCCCCCCTTTTTCTTCCTTTTGAAAGGCTAAGAAAATTCATAGAAGTGCAAATTTCTACTCCTATTATGTAGCTTATAAGGCCACGGTGAAATCCTATTCTAACTGTATTATCACTTATTTTTCTCCCTCCTCTTATCTCTATGTAGTGGCAAGGATCCTCTTGCCCGCCCCCCCTAGCCCCCCCTAATTGACTTAGACTCTTTCATGGCTGAAATCTTTGTTTTGTAGTTTGCTTTTGGTTTAATTAACTTAACAAAAAACAAAAAAAAACAAAAGCCATACAAGTGTAAAATTCGTAGTACCCAAAATTGAAAATGTCCAACTGGTCTAATTTCAATAAATCTAACTGATGAAAAAAAAAAAATTGACTAGATTATTTTAACAGCTCCTTCTTAGTACTATAAAAAGACACAAAAAGTAATAAAGCCATCTCAATGATCTCATCTACCAATTGAGATCCCATGCAAGTGCAATACTTTTTATTTTTTATTTTTAATGGGTTGTTGATTCATATCTTGAAAACAAAAAGTTAAAATAAAAAAATAATGGGTTGTTGATTCATATGTTTAGGTGGACAAAGAGTCAATGTCTAAGCTATTTTTAAATGAATTGCCCATAAAATAATAATAATAATAATAAAAAAAAGACTTATTTGATTTTATTCTCTTAAACTCTTATACATCTTTTATTGATCTCTTTTTCAAATTCGACATTAAATGATGACAATAAATAGGTGTAGATAGATTTTCACATCTTTCATATTAAGTCTTTCATATTAAAAATAGATTTACACGTTTCACGTGTATAAAAAGACCTAGGGAAAGAGCAACCGGTCTGACAATATTGTGAAAGCTACTTTCTAGGAAGAAACGCAAGAAAAGTTATAAGAAGCCGCCTAATTTGAACATACTTTGGTGGACAACAACTTCGAAGGAATTTTATACACAGCAAGTAAAAATAGCGTAAATTATATTTGACTTTCTTGTCTCTGCCTTTCTCTTTACTCTCACTGCTATAATAGATTGAATCCATATCAAAAAAACATGACATGTGAGAGTCAAAAGGCAGGCAGGCATGGCAGCAAATCCCAAGCCGCCTCTTATTTTCCTTCACTTTCTCTTGCTCTCCATACTTTCATTACAGATAAGAGCATCACCAGCAACACAAGCAGAAGCTCTTGTCAAATGGAAAAACAGCCTCACCCCTCCTCCTCCTCTCACTTCATGGTCCCTCACCAACCTCAACAACCTTTGCAACTGGACAAACATTGTCTGCGACCGAACCAGAACAGTCTCCGAGATAAACCTCTCATATGGTGCCGAGTTCAATGGAACACAGACAAAGCTCAACGGAACACTAGCCCAGTTCAACTTCACCCCATTCCTTAACCTCACCCGCTTCGACCTCAGCTACAACAATCTCAGCGGACCAATTCCTTCGGAGATAGGCCGGTTGACGAAGCTTCGGTACGTGAATCTTTACAACAACTCTCTCGATGGTATAATCCCATATCAGATTAGCAATCTTCAAAAGGTATGGTACTTAGATATTGGATCAAACCACTTAGTAAATCCTGACTGGTCTAAGTTTTCTACCATGCCTTTGTTGACCCATCTTAGCTTTAGTTTCAATGAACTCACTTCAGGGTTCCCAAGATTTGTACTTAATTCTCAGAACTTGACGTTCTTGGATTTGTCCCAGAATCATTTGACTGGACCAATACCAGAATCTGTATTTACCAATCTGGGCAAGCTTGAATACCTTAGTCTTACTGATAATTTGTTTCAAGGACCATTGTCACCAAACATTTCCCACCTTTCCAAGCTCAAACATCTTCTTCTAGGACGAAACCAGTTCAGTGGTCTAATTCCTGAGGTTGGAGCAATGTCCAATCTTCAAGTTATAGAATTGTACAACAATTCATTTGAAGGGAGAATTCCTTCTTCAATAGGCCAGCTCAAGGAGCTCGGGAGACTCTATCTTAACTGGAATCGATTGAATTCTACAATTCCTTCTGAGCTTGGGTTTTGTACAAACCTCACCTTCTTGGCCCTGGCGCAAAATTCATTCACTGGGGAATTGCCTTTGTCCTTGACCAACCTCACTAAAATTACAGACTTGGATTTATCTGGTAATTCTCTCTCTGGTGTGATCTCACCGTATTTTCTCTCCAATTGGACCAAGTTAACCTCTTTGCAACTTCAGGGGAATCGTTTCACTGGAGAAATTCCACCGGAAATAGACCTATTGACAAAGCTCCAATATCTTTATCTGTTTAATAATAGCCTTTCTGGCTCAATTCCATCCGAGATTGGGAACTTGAAAGATTTGCTGGCAATAGACCTTTCAACAAACCAGCTCTCTGGTTCAATTCCTCTGACAGTTGGGAACCTCACAAACCTTATAGTCTTACAACTTTTCTCCAACAATCTCACTGGCACAATCCCACCGGAGATTGGAAATATGACATCGCTGCAAACTCTTGATCTCAACACTAACCAACTCTCAGGGGAGTTGCCGGACACCATTTCTCGCCTCACTAATTTGGTGACAATCTCTCTTTTCACCAATAACTTCTCGGGCACTATTCCGAGTGACTTTGGGAAGTATAGTCCTCTGAGCAATGTTAGCTTTTCCAACAACCGCTTCTCTGGAGAATTGCCTCCTGAATTGTGCAGTAGCTTTGCTCTTCAAATTTTCACAGTGAATGACAACAACTTCACAGGGCCATTGCCAGAGTGCTTGAGAAATTGCTCGGAACTAAATAGAGTGCGGTTTGATGGGAACCGATTCAATGGAAACATTAGAAATTCATTTGGAGTTCATCCACATCTTCTTGTCATTTATCTTAGTGACAATCAATTTGTTGGTGAAATCTCAACAGAATGGGGAGAATGTGAATCTCTCACCNTATTTGCAGATGGGCAGAAACAGAATTTCTGGAAAAATCCCAGTAGAACTTGGAAAGTTGACTCAACTGCGAGTTTTAAATCTGGACTCCAACGAATTGTCCGGGGAAATTCCAATTGTAATTGGAAATCTAGGCCTGCTGTTGAATCTCAATCTGAGCAGGAACCATTTGACAGGAGAGATTCCTCGAGGGCTAGGCAATTTGAGTGAGCTTGGCAATCTTGATTTGTCTAGAAACAGTTTGACTGGGAATATACCAAAAGAACTCGGGAATTGTGATAAATTATTGAGCTTGGACTTGAGCAACAACAAACTGTCAGGTGAAATACCATCTGAGCTTGGTAACTTAATCGTATTGCAGTTATTGTTGGACCTTAGCAGCAATACTGATGGGAACCAAGGTGGGCCTACTCTTAAAGATCCTTTGCAAATTCCAGATGGGCCAATTACAAGACCAAGAGCCAAGGAGATCAGGGAAGCAATGCAAGGATTAGTGCAATCCACTTGGGATGAAGCTAGTAAGAGCCCAACACTCAAGATGGGCTTGAAAGAAAGAGAACCAGTCTTGATCCACTTGATCCAAACTGTGGAAGACTTGACTTAAAAATAGGGGCCTATTGTTATTAAAAGCTTTATTTTATTAGTTTATATTAAATGGGCTTGAGGATGTTTGGCCCATATATTTCTTATGTTTTATTAATTAGGGTTTCAAAAGAACATTAATTGTTCCACTTGAGGGTATTTTGGAAAGGGGCCTTATTTTGGCCTAGGGTTATTTTTGTAGGGAGTATTTAAACATCTTATAGCCACCGCATAATAGACAGACATTATTTTGAATTTTAATTGTGAGTTGAGTTTTTCTCCTCTTGTCTTGATTGAACTTTTGAACTTATCAAAGGTAAATCACAACCTTTGTGGCGTTCTTCCTTCGTAATTTGGGTTCTTGAGACGGGATTTCAACGGGTCTAGATTTTAATATAATCTAGGTTCTTGAAACGAGTTTTCAACGGGTCTAAATTCTCCATTCATAGACTTGAGTTTGGCTTTCTTGGTGAGTTTCAAATTGATTGTGGGTTCAACGGATTTCTATTCCGTGCGGGTTCATATCAAATACACTCTCAGGAAATATTCCTCAAGTCCTTGCAAAGCTTTCATTCTTGGAGAGTCTTAATGTGTCACATAACCAACTTTCAGGGGAAATCCCATCAATATTTACCACCGGCATGGTCAGTCTACGCAACAGCTCCATCGATTTTTCCTACAACAATTTAGCAGGTCCGATCCCGATAGGTACAGTTTTCAAAGATGCACCTGCAAAAGCTTATGTTGGAAACTCAGGTTTGTGTGGAGATGCGGAAGGACTAACTCCTTGTTACACAGATTCCAAAAAGAAAAAGCATTCTAATATGACTCTATTGGTTGTCCTCATTCCGGTTTGTGGCCTATTACTGCTTGCAACCTGTGTTGTTGGACTCATAATATGTTACCGGAAGAGTATTTTTTGATTTAAGGGTTAAATACCTTTTGTCCTCATGAACTACCGGCCATTTTAATTTACCCCCATTAACTGACAATCAAACCATATTGTCCCCTTGGACTACCATTTAGTTACCTTTTGCCACCTTCCGTCAGTCAACCGCGTTAAATCAGACTGTCAACCTTTCTCGTGCACGTCACATGCCGTCTTATGAGTTTTACTTCCCATATTACCCTCGCTTTGCCTTGTTGATTGAAGCTCAAAGTTTAGGACACCCACATGAACGATATAAACGACGAAGGAAAAGAAGGCAATAAATGAGAAGGAACTGCCAGAGTCTTTCTTCTTCAACATTCAGTCCCAAAGTTTCTCTTACCCGTGTAGCTTTGCAAAATGTCATGTTCATTAAAGAGTGAAGTAACGTCTGGGGAGCCCATGTGTCGTTGTGGAGTACCTGCATGTTTGAAGACTTCCTTTACTAAGAAAAATTTCGGACGGAGGTTTTATGGATGCGTTAATTACGATGTAAGTTTTTGTTCTTTTTTTGTTTTGGTTGTTTAGGAATTTCTCTGGTCTTTACTTCCCGTTGGGGAAATAATGGGACATATTTTAAATCCCAGATCCGGACCATAATGGGACATATTTTTCTCTCATGAACCTGTACAATGTAGATTCGGAGCATAATAGGTTAATTTTTGTTAGTTTTCTTTTTTTTTAAAAAAAAATTAGATCCGATCTAGGGTTTAACTTTTAAAGCCGAGAATTTTTTTATAAAAATTGTATATCGTAGATGACTAACCTCTGTTTATACGGCCACTAAATTGAATAGGTTGGTCGGTCATGTGGATTTTTTCAATGGAATGATACTGACATGTGTGACCATCTTAAACTAGTGTTGGACCGTTTGCAACACAGGGACGAGAAGCTGAATAGTGACGTTATAGAATTGAAGAAAAAGTTGGAGATTGAAGAATCCAAGAATGAGAATCAAGTCAAACTGACAAAAGCACATTCTTTACTCTTGACATTTTCGTGGNTTTTTTTATAAAAATTGTATATCGTAGATGACTAACCTCTGTTTATACGGCCACTAAATTGAATAGGTTGGTCGGTCATGTGGATTTTTTCAATGGAATGATACTGACATGTGTGACCATCTTAAACTAGTGTTGGACCGTTTGCAACACAGGGACGAGAAGCTGAATAGTGACGTTATAGAATTGAAGAAAAAGTTGGAGATTGAAGAATCCAAGAATGAGAATCAAGTCAAACTGACAAAAGCACATTCTTTACTCTTGACATTTTCGTGGTTTTTTTTTTTTTTTGGTTGTTTTTGTATCTGTGTTTGGGGGCAAATATTATGGTGCATGTAATGGAAATTTCGCCTATAAACAGCTACCATGAATTTCCTGTTTTATTTTTCTTTTAAGTATTGACAATGTTTTTAAGGACTAATGTATTAGCTTAAATGTGTTTGGGTTAATTTTGTGGTGTTTGGCTCACTGTCAAACTTTTATTGTAAGTGTTGACAATGTTTAATCCAATGACTAATGTATTAGCTTAATGTGTTTGGGTTAATTTTGTGATGTTTGCCTGTCAAACTTTTATTGTAAGTGTTGACAATGTTTAATCCAATGACTAATGTATCGATAGTCGTGCGATATGGTGCTTTATGGATAGGCTGGGTCTCTAGCATTAGCTCAATAGTGAACTCAATCTTGCGATCCGGAGGTAAACTTGTAACCTCCACGAGAACATTCGGATAGTGGCGCACCACAAGAATTTCTTCCAACTTCTATTCCATACAAGGCTTAGCAACTATATAAGCCAGATGAGCGTAAAGGCCATCCCTAATACTCTTTCTTGCTTGTAAAGCGGAGAGGAGAAGTGGAGTAGCTCGTACGAGAGATCCACAGAATTTGAACTCCTCGGTATCCCAAAGTCGAAATACAACTTCCCGCTTATGACAATCAATACTTGCTCCATACTTCGATAATCAATCCAATCCAAGAATGACGTCGATGCCAAGTATACCAAACACTGCCAACTTAGCTGGTAAAGTTTTTCCTGCTATGACAATAGGACAATTTTCTACATATTTCACACAAATCACCGTGTCACCAACATGATTGGTCACCCGAATGTTTTGTTCAAGTAGTTTTGCGTTCATATTACATAGCTTCACATAAGTAAAAAAAATAAACGAATGAGTAGCACCTGAATCAAATAAAACGCATGCTGGGCGACCAAATAGTGGAAGCGTACCTGTAACTACATCAGTGCTGGGCTCTTCTTCTTCGTTGTTGGCTGGGGTAAGGGAGTAGAGGCTTGACATTATTTGTGGTGAGTTGTGGGCATTCACTCTTCATATGGCCCGGTTTGCCACATTGAAAACATACACCAGTCCTGTACCTCCCAAGGTGCGGCTTCCCACACTTAACATAATTGGGCATTGAGTTCCCATAAGAATTGGAACCACTACCACTCACAGCTTGCTTTTTAGACGGATGGGTGGGAGGAGGTATGTTTCTCTTTTTTCTGAGCAAAATCTGTAGCTACTTTTTTCATACTCTTCTCAGCAAGAGTTGCCCTGTCAACCATGTCGAGATAGTTCTTGATACCGAGACATATGACTTTGTCCTTGACCCATGGGATGAGGCCATAAAGAAACCGGTGAACTTTGTTTTACTCGGTTGCTACAAGAGTTGGGGCATACCTTGAAAGTTCATTGAACCAAACGGCATATTGCTCCACGGTCATTGTGCCCTGCTTAAGATCCTGGAAATCTCTAGCACATTGGAGTCATTAGGTCTGTGGAAAGAATCGGTCATCAAACTCCTTTTTGAACCGCTCCCATGTGATTGGGACACCTTGGGCCAACTCTTCAACTATAAGCCCCTTTCTAGCCAACCACCAATGGGAGGCTTCCCCAGTGAGCTTTAGGCTTGCATAATTAACCTTTTGTGCATCAGTACACTGAAGGGATTCCATAAGATGTTGGATGTTTATAATCCAAGAGTCAGCAGCTATTGGCCCAGTGGAGCTATCAAATGACTCAAAGTTATGGCGAAAAAAGCTAGAGGATGAGCAACCCTCTACTCTTTCACGGTCTCATGGTTGGGGTTGTGGTTGATTTTGAAATTGATGCAGCATTTGTTGTTGGAACTGCTGTTGTTGCATCGTTTGCATATTAGTCATCATAGTGGTCATGAACTGGGTTGTTTGAGCCCAAAATTGCATTGGATCAGGCATATGTGGTGGACGAGGTGGAGGAGGACGAGGTGGAGGTGGGTTCGCACTGCCATTCTCATCATCGTTGTTCCTTAACAACTTCAAGTTTCGCCTGCGTCGACGCTCGGGTCTAGGAGGCATTACTTTGCAAAGTTCCCATGTTAGAACCGAGTAATCCACATAAACACAAGACAAATCAATAATAGAATGTGCATATGTAATGCAAATGTACACACATACAATGTAAACAAGGGGTTTAAGAAGTCTTAATTACTTGGGGTTCCTCTTGAAATCTTTTAAATTCCTATAGCTCTGACATTATACATAGGCTCTATCTAGACAACCTAAAATCTATTACTCCCATAATGGCCCTCAGAGCAAAAACACTCTGATACCATATGGAACGACCTGCACCACTCCCACGACACAATATTGTCCGCTTTTGGCTCCCCTGAACCAGACTTTCCAGGAGGTCACCCATCCTGGTACTACTCTCGCAAAAGCATGCTTAACTACGAAGTTCTGATAGGTTCATGGCCATCACGGCTTTAAAACGCCTTGTGTCATGAATGGTGTGACTATACATATATGCGCATCTCCATCTCTAGACGATGTGGGACGCCACAAAAGGTCCCTTTAGAAAACAGCCAACATCTCCTATCACAGGCCTACAAGCCTCCCTAAAACCTTCCTTGCATGCTACCAAAGACATCTACAATCTTTGGAAAGTTCGTGGCAGCTCCATAGTTGGCCTATCAACCTTCAAAAACATAGGTCTCCCTCTATTTGTTTGCCTCACAGTTGCACAATAATCCCAAAGCCGATTGTATTGTTCTCTTCGCTTGCCTTCTATTTGTATCTTTGCCTTCACTCTAGCCCTATACAATTGTTTCATACTAACATCTACATTTCATTTCCTCTTAACATCCTCATAGAGTGATTTTATTGGATAGTTAGGTTGTGTCCTAAATTTGTGGATCATCCTGTTAGCAATCCACCTAGATGTTACAATTGAAGACTTGTATTTTCTTGTACACTGGTGCTTAGGATTCAATGATTTAATCATGAAGGTTAACTCATCCCGTACCGATGCACCATAAACTCCCCATTGGCAACCCTCACTCTTACTCATACAAACTCCAATCACCCTATCCCCATCATTTTTAGTAAATTTAACATCCTTCCCTCTGTACAGATTGTATTCCCTCACAGCTTGTCTAAACTGCATCGCTGAATTAAAGGTCATACCAACAACCAATTTGGGGTCTTCCATGTCAACATCAAGAAACTCTGAAGTCCTAGTAACACAACTAGGCCTACTCCCCACATCATTCTCCTCATCACTTTTAGGGGGACTTACCAAAATATCACTCCTAGCCAAATTAGAGGACACCTTATCGTCTTCCTCATCCTTTAACATTTGGCCACCCCAACCAGCAGGTTTCCTTGAGACACCACTGAGGTGGTGTCTTCTGCAGTAGCTTGGCTATCATCATAACAACCATCCTCCTCTTCACCCTCCACATCAACATCCTCCTCTTCACCCTCCAAATCAATATCCTCCTATTCACTATCCCCATCAACATCCTCCTCCTCACCCTCCCCATCACAATCCTCATCACTACCCTCCCCACGGGGTTCACATGTTGAAGTGCCCACTCCACGGGTGGATGTACCAGCCCCTGGTTCAGCCCCATCATCCCATGCATCATCCTCACTACTAATCAATGACTTCCAGAATGAATCATTTATAATTTTGTTGGTTCTTTCCTCATAATCACTACTCTCATCCTCATCCTCTTGTATCTCACCAGCATTTGCATCTACTTGTACATTAGCATCTACAAGTGAGACCGTGTACAACACCACGACTTTATGCCCTTCAAAGTAGTCAACCATTTTGACAACATCATCATCAGATGTTATAAGCACCAACCCATCATCTAATTCTTTATCAGGTTCACGATAGTAAATCAAGTTACCTGGTTGGTATCCAGAATTTCCTAACTACCCTTTGGATTTCAATAAATGATAGACAGTCTAAACTCATACAGTTCATCAAACAACCTATATTTCCACCAACATATGTACACTTATAACCTATTTTAAATGATTTTAAAAGTAATTTGATCCCGACTTTAGTTAATTTTGGGCTTGTTTAAATATTTTTAAGCCTAATGTTTTGAAATATATTAATTTCACATTACTTTTGCAAAACGGGTTCATTTTGGTAAACATAACTTATACCTAATCCAAAACGACGTCGTTTTGGTGAATAATTATATATATATATATATATATATATATATAATAACCGCATTCGCATGCCATAAAATTGTTATTCGCATCTGCATATGCGGATAGTGATTTTACTAACCGCATTCCACATCCCATGGTGTGATAGTTAGATGAGGTGGTTAACATCCACCCCATATACACCTATTCGTTTCCAAAAAGGGTCTTTTAATCTGAAACTCAAAAATATTGCAAAGAAACAATTTTTCTTGTTCATCATTAGGAGACTGGGCCCGTGGGTCACAATGAGTCAAGACCCATGGTTGGGCGTGGGTGGATATATTATTTTATTATTTTTTGCTTATTTTATAATAGGATATTTTGATAATTTTTTTTAGTTCTTTTAATTCTAATAGAGAAAGAATTGATGGGGAGCTAAAATAACAAACACTATACATGCAACTTTTCATTAATTTAGTATCAACATTGCAAGATCGGAATAGTTCAAAAGAAATTAGTGTAGTTTCTCAAAATTTTAAAGAATCGCAACGAGGGGAAATGGGTGATACCAAACTGTCATTCCCCACCGATCAGTTTGTAGAAATTATTTTTTGATCCACTTTTTTTTTGGGGGGTGGGTGTGGGGGTCCAGTAAAACAGTCCAATAAGAATCGACTTACATCCGTAGAAAACAAATGCCTATTCGGCTATTCTAAGAAAGGAATCTTTATTAGAATTTTTTAATACCATGCAGAGTGGGAATGGGGCTAGCCTCTCGTTTGGTATCTAGGGAAAGCTGTCCATTATCTCGCCGTTAAACATAATTTACTTTAAGAAACAGCAGAAGTGCTTGCATTATGTGAATTTAAGTCATACAAGTAATGGAGAGCCCCCTTGTGAACCTTATATAGGGGAGGCCCTTGTGGCTTGTCTAGCATCCTTCATGGGCTACGCAACCTCAAGCTATCATTCTTTACTCTTGAAGGAGACTCTTTTATTGTTATTATGGCCTCTTCCAGCACTCTCTCAAATCGTGCAAGATTGGAGGATTGTAGATTATTATTTCGATACTATTTCCTTACCCCCCCTTCTTCCTCCTTATTGAAAGGCTAAGAAAATCACAAAAGTATAAACTTTTGCGTCTCATAATGTGGCTTATTGGCCCGTGGCGAAATCCTATTCTGATCGCATTGTCACTTATTTTTCCTCCCCTTCTTGTTCATATGTAGTGCAAGGATCCTCTTGCCCCCCACCGCCCTTTTATTGACTTAGAACTCTTTCAATAGCTGAAATCTCTGTTTGTAGTTTGCTTTGCGGTTTAAGTTAACTTAACAAAAAAAAAAAAACAAAAACAAAACAAAGCCAAAAAGTGTAAAATTCGTTGGTACCCAAAATTGGAAAATGTCCAACTGTCCCTAATTTTAATTAATCTAACTGAATGGAAAAAAAAACTTACCAGATTATTTTAACAGCTCCTTGCTAGTAACTATAAAGGATAGACAACAAAAGTAATAAAGCCATCTCATCTACAATTGAGAATCCCATGCAAGTGCAATACTTTTTATATTTAATGTTTAATGGTTTTTGATTTCATATCTTGAAAACCAAAAGATTAAAATAAAAAATATGGGTTGTTGATTCATAATGTTTAGGTGGACAAAGAGTCATGTCTTACTATTTTTAAATGAATTGCCCATAAAAAATAATAATAATAATATAAAAAGGACTTAATTTGGTTTTTATTTCTATAAACTCTTATTAAACGTCTTTTATCGATTCTTTTTCAAATTTCAGGACCATTAAAATGATGAACAATAAAATAAGTGTAAGATAGATTTTTACAATCTTTCCATATAAGAGCTATTTCCAACAGGTTCTGTAAACTCCTTTGAGTAGCTTTTAAATATAGACAATATCAACCAAAATTCACCTCCCATACAAGATTCAGGTATCTCTTCTCTAAACCAACATTTGTGCACAGGGAACCTACAAGTACAAATGATCACTATCACAAATGTAGGCTTTGTTTATTATTGTTTCTCTCACCAACTCAAGCGTACCTCTGCGTGCTTTTCTTTAGCTCCCTTTTTCTCAAAGATTCTTTCAACTCATTTTGTTGTCAAAGAACTACTCGGCGTGCTGGTGAGTTCTTGTGGATTCTGGTGGGTATGGGTATGGATTTTTTTGCTAGATTTCTGGTGGGTATGGGTATGGACGTGCTGGTGGATTATCATATCAGAGATGGGTATGGGTTCAGTGATTTTGCAAAGTTTCTTGTGGAGTTCTGGTGGGACGATGGGGATTGTCAAATTTTTGAGAATTTCTGGTGGATATGCGAAATGGGTTGGTTTCTAGTGGTTCTTGGTGGATTTGTGGTGAGATTGGAGGGACATTTTTGCCGGAATTTTCTGGTGGTTTATGTGAATGGGTATGGACCTCTCGTGTGTTCGATCTCTCTCTCTATTCTCCCGATTAATTGCAGAACCCCAGGGAAAGGACGTATGTGGATCTCTCTTTCTCGCTCTCTCTGTTGTCTTCTCATGGTGTGCTGAAAGGAAGGGGAAGGGTGTGGAAGAACATTGATGTTTGAAAAGAAATGGGGTATGGGTGTGGGAAGAAACGCAAGAAAAAAAGGTTTAGAGAAGATGAGTGCGTGAGTTGAAGTGCATGCTGAAGGAGGAAAAAAAAAAAAAAGAAAGCAAACAGTGAAGGAGAGAGAGAGGGGGAAGAAAATAATAAAAAAACAAAAAAAAAATATATTTAAAGAATTTAGTATGGTATAAATAATTGTTGTGAGTTTGTTAGTGAAAAGTTAATAGCTATAATAGATAAAGTGTATTTTGAGGTAGATAAAATAATACCCTTGCTGGAAATGCTTAAGTCTTTCATATTTAAAAAATAGATTTACACGTCACGTGTATAAGAAAGACTAGGAAAGAGAGGCAACCGTCTGACAATATTGTGAAAGACTTCAGGAAGAAATCGCAAGAAATAGTTATAAGAAGCCGTCTAATTGATAACTTTGGTGGCAATCATCTCTGTGAGAATTTTATACAATAATGAAAAAATGCGTAAAATGACTACTCTCTCTCTCTTTT